>CAIGRP010084355.1:0-16885 GCA_903798385.1 Fraxinus cuspidata
TTCGCCTCGGGCCCCGAAATTCACAAGACCGACCCTGTGTAGAAGAGGTAGTGAAAGTCTGCTTATAAATTTTCTAAGATAAAACTCCTCTATCATATCATGAATTGGACTTGTACATACGTGTGGCAACAATTCTTGAAAAACGTCACTGTTCTGTTCGCGAAGGGACACAAAACATTCAAACCAGATGTTTTAAGAAAATGGCCTTTGCCATGCCCGTTTCTCCAATTGTGGTCCTTTTTCAATTCAAATCTCTAAATTGGATTTGCATGTAAGGATAATAAACTTCTTCAAAGTATTAGTTAGTCCCTCCCAAATTATTTCTCTTTAGCCATAATCTTTCTCTAAATTTATCTTTTGGTCGTCAAACTTTAATTCTCACTTTTATTAGAACAATTTTCCAACAATTCCTCACTTGTTTAAATATAAATGATCTCATTAATGACTGGTATTTGCACATAAACTTTGGTATCTTTTGAATTTAAATTTTACAATGGCTCATCGTAATGAGAATGCTAATCTCAATTTTCCTCTTCATGTAGTATATCTCTCCCTTTTGTACTAATCGTTTCAATCTGTAAACTACGTAGAGATCAATGTCAAACATTCCACCCAAGTACACGTGGAGTTTATCAAAAAAATAAATAAATAAACCATGATTCCTTCTCTTTTGTTGGGTTAAGTAATACAAAAGAGAGCTAGACACATCTCCCCGTGTTTGTTGCAACTTAAATTTAAGTCAAAATTAACAATTAATTTTAATTACATTTGAAGAAACCCACAATTTTTATCAATTTTTCATCTATATATTTTATTAACTTTTATCAAAATCTACTAAAAATCTAATTTTTAACGGGAGCATCATGTAGTTTGCCGTGCTCAATGGATCCAGCATTCCCATGAGAAGACATCAAAAGCCTTTATTTTGGGATTTGTATATTCTTCAAAATCTTTCCTTGGTGTTTTATCTTATGTAACACTCTTTCCGTCCTATTTATACCGTCTGGTTTTGTTTCACACGAATTAACAAATCTTATTTATAGTCTATTTTATTGCAAGTGTGGAATTTGAGTGAAAAGAAAATGAATTTCAGAAAATTGAATTGCCTAAAATTATTTTTCCTGAAAATTGTCAATTAATTGTATTTGATTGGTATAATCTTCCATTTGAAAAATATTTAAATTTTGAATCTTTTGGTGTCCGTTTAACTTTATTTTTTTTATGAAAATTATCTATTAAGGAGATTTTTTTTTTTTTTACAATTGGTGATAAAATTTGTGTCCATTGCCCAAAAAAAAAAAAGGTGGGAAAATGGTTTCCATGATTTCAAAGAATTGGTGCGCGTATGTGGATGGTGGGGTCATGAAAAATGGAAATTGAAATGAAATAGCCTTAATGTTACCTAAAAAGCAATATAAAACTTTCATAGTTTATATATTTAATTATAAACAACTAGTAGTAAATTGATTATAGTTAGACAAATTAAATAAAAGTATATTAGCATATAGAATAAAACAAATCATTCTCAATAAAGAAACAAAATTATATAATTGAAACAAGAAAATAAAAAAAGTTCGTTTATATAAATGGAACGAAAGGAGTATCAAATATATTGTTCTCATTAGCACTTTTGATATGATGAACTAAGGTTATCCAAAAAAGGTAATTATCTAAATAAAGCTTTATCAAAACTCAAACTTGCCCAGTAAATATCAGGTTGGGTTATCTCATGGAATTGTTGGAAAGCAAAATTCTCGTAGTCATTCATATGATGCAGCATAAAATATTGAACTCGAATTGGATACTATGATCTCTTGAGAGGAAAGAAAACCATTGCAACTGGAGAAACTAAATAAAATACTGTCAACAACAAATTCAACTATAACAAAATCCTTAATGTAAGGGTCGACCCATATTATAACTTTAACATATTCAGCAAACATTATAAACAGCCAGCAAAATAAGAGCCACGACAGCATTTACATAATGTATACTGTTTTGACTTCAGTGCATAAAATGTAGAGAAACTAGACAAAAATGGATGTATATCATGCTATGAGTTCTCATACATCAAGAAACTACTCGTTAGTCATTTCCCGCGAAAACATCTAGATATATCTATATCATGAAATTATGCAGACAAAAGAGTCTAGCCTTTTTCCTTGATGTGAATGGACAAGAGAGGTGCAAAAGTAGGCCCCAAAAGCAGAGTATCTCTATCATGACAGTCTTACAGGAAATTTGGCTCCTTAATATGTTCAAATACTTGACTCATCTTCAATCCAATGATTTTTACTTGTGGGTTAGAATGGCCATCAAGAAATGCGTTTGTGACCTGTAATTCACCATATCATAACTCACTACTTCAAGAAAAAGTCGGGGAAATTCCAAAATTAAGAATGCTGAATAAAGAAAATTTTCAAGAAAACTCGTGGAAAGTTTTCAGTAAGAAAGCATGTTATCACTGAATTCTTAGGGAAGAGAAAATCATATCGAGAGCATCAATTAAGCCTTGTTTGGTCCCCATTATTTCCAAAATACATTTTTCTCTCTCTTATTTTCAATCACATTCTTCAATAAAATAATATTACACGCAAACCCAAAACTTTTCCTTATTTTTTATCAACACATTCTCCATCAAAATACTATTCCAAAATACATTTTGAGAAAAAAATGTGGCTCAAACAGTCGCTAAAAGTTAACCAACCCATCCGCTTTCCCATTAAAGAACTTTCGAGTAGTGCCAGTCGAACATTATAAATTGTGGAAAGGGGAAACCACAATGACAAATTATACAATAATTACGGGACAAAGATTCTATGCACTAATACCAGAGCCACCAATCACTACCCCAAGTAATATTTGGCAAGTAATTCGCAATGCTAGCAGTGGTGCAAAGAATAGAAAAAGATGAAAACAGCTTATACATAAAACTTAACAGGCCAAATAGAGACTCATTGGTCAAGTGGAAGAGAAATATTACTGCTTGACATAATTTGCCAACCATTCACCAAATACCTGAGTGCATCCAAACACTTTAAGCAGTTCCAGTGATGAGCAACTATCCACGATTAATCCAAGAGCTTCATTGGTCAAATTACGGCACCAAGACAAATCTAAAGTAACTAGATTTCTGGAATGTCTGGCAAGTGATAAAGCAGTGTTATTTGAAACCTGTAAAATCAGATAGCCACTATTAACAATACAAGTTAATTTAGGAAAATATGAGCAATGCCTTTACATTAATGCACTCAGAAACCCTAACTTTTAGCTAGAGCAATTAACATCTCTGAGAGAGGTTAAGCACACTATCCTATCTTTGAGCACCAAATTTCATTGTCATCAAGCACGTGCTATCAAGAGACGAGAAAGAGCAAACAAAGCACCAATTAATTGCAAGTGCAGCATGTTATCAAAAGCCAACAGACCAACTACAACCGAACTAATTGCACTAAGATAAAAGATCAAATAATCTTATCTACAAATAAGAGTGAAAATAGAAATAGAAATACTGTATGAATTAAATTTAATCCTTATTTGAGCCCCGTTCTTTAAAAACTCAGGGTCCATTTGGTTTGTATTTCAGTTTTCAATTTTGAATTCATTTTCAATTTTCTATTTTGAGGGTTTGTTTTATATATTATCAAGTAATAAACACATTTTAAAGTCAATGAATTTTAAAATATTTTTTCTCAATACAAAAGTAAAATAAAACAAATAATAAATTGAGTTCAACATATAGGAAAAAAATAAAAATTAAAGACTAACACAAGAATATTTTTATTTGTGTTTATATACATATTTTTTGGAATATTGTTGAAAATAATGATTAAGGTGTGTTTGAATCACATTATTTTGGAAGAATGTATTTTGGAATAGTAGATTGATGGAAAATATATGGTTGAAAAAGAAGGAAAGTTATTGATATAATGAAAAATATTATTTTATTGAAGAATGTGTAGTTGAAAATGAGTAGAGAAATGAAAATTTTAATGTGATTCAAACATGGGCTAAGAGTTTGAGCTATTTTTACTTTATATAATTTTATTTTAATTTTATATTTTTTAATTTTTAATTTATGTTTTCAAAAAAAAAATTTTTAATTTTTTTTTAAATTTATTAATTTTTTTTTTGAATTTTTTTTTTCTGAATTTTTTTTTTTAATTTAAAAATATTATCCTTCTAGAATTTAGAATTAAAAAAAAAATAGTAAAAGGCTTGTTATCTACGTTTCAAGTGTTTCAGAACGTCGAAAATGCATTTTGAGTTTTATATTACAAATTTAACCTTATTTTTTAAAATGCATTTTGAAAATACCAGACCAAACAAATTTTCAGCGCTTTGCAAAACTGAAAACAGCAAACTAAACGCACCCTCGATCTTCAAACTCATTTTTAATCGCACATTCTTCCAATGAAATAATTTTATATGTAAAACCTATTACATTACCTTACTTTTTAACAACATATTCTCCAATAGTCACTATTACAAAATCTTTTCTTCCAAAACATGGGACTCAAACAAACCCTTATTTTCTTACCTTGTTAAGGTTATTGAGCGACAGTTCTATCAGAGATGCTCCAGAAATCTCAAGATATGCAGCAATTGCTTCATCGCTACCAGAACATGAAATCCAAGAATTCCAACAGTTATTTCAAATCAGGTGTACCCAAATAATGTCCCAAAGTGGTATAGGACCACATCAAGAGACCTAGGAACAAAAAAAAGAGACTAATAGCAAACCAAGCTAGAAAAAATAGAAAAGGAGAATCATGGTTTTCATCTTGTGCCTCTTTATTCATTCTTACTGTATTCATCCCTGTCATTAAATTACCCTGTATTTGTTTCCTCAATTGTAGGCTTAACTTGTGTTAAAAGAACCATTGTTGAGTAGTATAACTATGACTAGGGCTCATCTATTTTGGTCCATCATTGTCATAACTTACGGACACACAAGTAAATAGAATTATGTGGTGAGCAACACCTTTTATTCTCCCAACAAAACTCATTAATCCGCCAGTAGAACAATGAATTAAAAATTTTAGCAAGTCCTCGACAGATTTAAATAAATAGCAAATATACATAGCTTCCTCATCCATGAAAATCAAGGAAATGTGGTTGACTAGAAGTAAAATTAAACTAATATGGTCACGGTCAAGTCCAAAGGAAAAGAGTTCCCCGATCTTCAGCCATAGACATAAGCACACAAGTGTCTATATGCAATACCCCCACAAAATGAACTTTAGTATAATTGTGGTTGACAATATTATTAAATTCATTCAAAGAATAGAAACCTGAACACATTGCGACATAATTTCAGCGTATGAATTGCTCGACAACCATTCGCAAGGTATGCCATTGCAGTATCTGTCAATCTGCACAAGTTCATGAGGTCTATCACCTCTAAATCAGAACAAGTCTCCGCAATGACTTTCAAAGAGAAATCAGACAACTGCCTGCAACAAGTTTTGAACATAAATTTCGAGTCAGTTTATTGTTTTCAACTCTTCTGTGAACAAAAACAGATCTGATCAACCAGACACGTACATGCAGCCTGCTAAACCAAGTTCTTTGATCCTGCAACCATGTACAGATACAAGTTCACTGACAAACTTATCACAAACAGTCTGGATACCACCTAGTGATAGAACTTCCAAATGCTCTAGCTTTAACAATGCTGGTAGAATAAGCATAGCGTCTATTTCTAGACAGTCATCTATATATAATTCCCTTAGAACTGATTTCAGCGAGTTCGCCAAACTGCAAATGCCAACAGAGGTAAGCAGGGAACACTGGGTGAGATTAATAGATGTGATAGATGGGGCAGAAGAAACAAGTGCTTTTAGCCCAGCATCTGAAAGACGGTATGCACCCTTTAAGGATACTGTAGTCAGAGCAGGAAGACTATTAAGTGAACGGGCCAAGGTAGCAGAGAGAGTATAGTCTGGTACACAGCATCCACAATGATCCAATTGCAGCACCTAGTATCATGAAATGATATTTCAGGTCCTTCAAAGATAAAAATTAAAAGAGAAGCCATTGATCAAAGGATATGGTTTAACAAAAGTATATCAGCCTGACAGTTTCCACTAATGACATCCGAAATCAAACTTAAACAGCAGAATAAGTAATATCCACGACAGCAATTCAAAAACTTCTACATTCTAATTAAGGTTAGCACTCCAGACGAAGTGTTCACTGCAGTTCTGTGAATTATATATACACAACTTGGGGAAGCAACGACTAAATGCTATTTGTGAATCTAAACAATATGGGAACATTTTTCTTATACAGAATAAATAATCAGATATAAATGTAACATGAGCAAAAAGAATCTTACAGTTAGGTTGTTGGTATCTGTACTTTCAAATGTCCTAGTGAAAAGCTCCTCAGACAACCATGAGCAGTCCCTCAGACGTATCTCTGTTGGAAATCCACTAACAAGTAATTGAAGAAAATGACTATTCATCTTCCTGGAATCACAAAGCAACTGACAGAGCTTGTGCCTCAACACATCAGGGATGCAGTCAAGTGAAGTGATAGCATCGGCATTTTTTGCTAGAATTGACAAGCATAGTTGTTGCAATGAGGGAAGAAACTGCTTTTGGCGGTTACATTGCTCATCTTTTCTGGGAACCCATGTTAGTTCCACTGCTTTACTTTTGCCCACTGAGGAACCATGCAGCCCAGGCACATTCTTCTCACGATCCTTAATGATTTTCATGGCAGTTGAAAAGGGACCAGGCCAGTCTTCTATTTCACTGACAACTTCAGATGTTGGAATTTCTCTTCCAGCAATACCAGCAGGAGCATGGCCCAGATCTTCCTCTTGCGCAGAAAAATGTGCAAACCGAGATGCATTTTGTCTGGCTATATCTCTGAACCGTTTCTTATAACTTCTTGCGTCTGTTTCTCTGACGATATTCACGTCTAGCAGTGCTGCATTTTCTGTTAAGTGGATTGTACCTGCATGAGCATTTTCCTTTGTGTTTTCTACCCTAAGCTCAAAATTCTTAACCAATGCATCCATTCCATTAGAGGAAGAATCTTTCTCTACCAATTTCCCTTTCCCTTTTTCTTCTTTCCGCAGTCTCGCTCTAGTCTTCACACCAGTTTCAATTCCAATCACACTTTGGCATGTGACTACTACTTTACCATCTACACTTTCCGATAACCTGGAGCTTGAATCATCAATTAATATCCCTACTTCTTTGTCTACTTCCGATTTCACTGAAACAGCACTACTTGTCGACGAAGTTTTATCAACCACTTTCCCTTTACCTTTCTCCCCTCTACTAAGTCTCCTCTTCTTCCAACTACTACATACATCCTCTTCCATGTTTCTCTCTGAGTCAGTCTTATCATTGTTTCCATTCAACAAAATCTCACTTTCTTTACCATAACCTGACTTAGCATCATTATTATCACTCTCAACTTCTTCCAAACCGATACTAGGACCTCCAAAATCACCTTCAATTGTTCTCTTCGCTGCTTTCTTTCCTGATCTCAAGTTAAAGAACCCTTTATCTTTCCCATCCTTGTTACCTGACTTCAAAACAGCTAAATCCATCTCCATGCTATATGTCCTCTTCCCTTTCCCATTATTGGCAGTCTTAGTCCCCAAAGTTTCTCCACCACAACCAAATCCAGACTCACCCATACCTCTGCCAGACTTGAATTCCTCCAAAACAGGAACTGATCCACTGACAAGCCAAGTTCCTGTCATTGTCTGTTCAGAAAACCTACCTTCCTTCTCAGCCTCCAAATCTGAATCCAAAACCTCTTTCTCCAAATTCCCTATCTCACATACACCCTCACTAGGATTATTCTCAACTTTTGTCTTTACTTTCTTCCTTTCTTCACTCATAATCTCAATGTGATCACCTTTACCCAGCTTTGCTGCCAAGCGAGCACTTCTCCGCACTGTTACAGCTTCGGAACCCACACTGAAACCAGCCACCAACCCCGATTCTACACCTGGATTTGGAGCAGAAGAACTAGAAACTGGGGTCGTATTTATCAATGGTTGGTTCGAATATTCAAGGGTTTTATCTGGAGTCACCGGTTCAGTCACCGCATTCTCAAAGGATTTTGGTAGCGAACCTTGGGAATTGAAGGTTGACGCTACTTCTCGGGACCTCAACACCGTCATAGCGCAGACTGAATTAATAGAAACAAACAGTAAGAGGGGGAAAAAAACGGAAACCCTGCTGTCTATAGATACAGTTTGATTCAAACATTTGAATGCAACTGATTAAACACATTGCAAGGAAAATAGATTAAAAATGGATAAATACCCAATTAATTACACGAATACATTCACATCAATATTCATACACACATGACACAACCCTAATATATGACTATTGGGAGATAAAAAGATACTTACAGAGAATAGCAATAGTCGAGGAAAGAGGCGATCAACAAAAATGCGAGAAGCGGAAGAGAGTGCAGAGTTCCGCTTGAAGTTATGACATGTACGCACGCAGTGTTTTGTTGGTTGTGCGGCAGCGTCGGGGTTTGAGGGGAGTTGAAGAAGCTTACTGGACACGCTTGTTAAGAATAGAAGGCTATGCTTCGTATTTCCCGCCAAAATATGGTTTGGGCCAGAACCTTCGAGCCCAAAAAAATTACTTGTTGGACAGGTTCAGGTAATAAAGCGGAAATTTAGGAAAATAATTGGGATTATTTGGACAAGATATTTCCTTTTCTAAAATAGAAATAAAAAATTATTTTTAAATAATGATATTTAGTATTTAGCCTCTGTTTGGTAAACATTAAAATTTTCATTCTCATTCTTCTACTTATTTTCAACCACACATTCTTTAATAAAATAATATTTTCCATCACATCAATAAATTTTCCTTCTTTTTCAACCACACATTTTCCATCAATCTACTATTTTAGAATACATTCTTCCAAAATAATGTGGGTCAAACACACCCTTAATATTATTGATGCTAGAACAGCATTTTATGCGACATTACGTGATGGTTCAATGAAAATTATAATTAAGTGACAAATTTTATTGGACTTCTCATTTAATGTCACACTAGTACTACCTAAATTGGTGTTTTAACATCATTGATGCTAAATAACATTATTTTATATTAAAGTTTAAATCAAAATCAACAATTAGTTTTGATCATACATTTTATGGAAATAACAATTTTTCAACAACACATTCCATCAATTTTTATCAAAATCTACTAAAATTTTTTTTATATATAGACCAAATAGGGGCATAATTTGTACATCTTTATAAAAATTAATAATAAAAATTATATATATATATATATATCTTACGAGCATCCTTTTATTTTACTAAAATTATGAAGATTCAAATAATCAACATATTGAAACAGAATAATGTTATATAGTACCACTGGTGCTACAACATCAATTTAGGTAGCGATATGTAATTCAATAAAAGATATAATTAAATAACTCGTTTAACTTTACATCACATTTAATATCACATTAGTGTCACTTAAGCTGATATTCAATACTAATGATGTTAAATAGCATTACTCACCTAAAAAATGAATATGAAGATGTTTGATCCTTACGAAATTATTATTAAAGGCTATACAAGTGAATATTGAACTAAATGTGCATTTCAGTAACGCAACAAGTGGTAAAACACATTTGTTAAAGAGTTTATTCCCTTGTTGATCATCTATAGTGAATCACTATTGTTGGATGTGTATATAAAGGAAGCCATATCACTATAGGGTTAACAAGATGCTTTCTCTCTCTATAGTTGCGCCTCCTCTCTAGAATGCTTCATGTACTCTCTAATTTTTTAGTAGATTCCATGTTTCTTGAGTGAAAAAAGTGAGGTGATATGAGTTGAGGCTAGTGTAATAGCTGATTTCATATCTTTGGGCAAGTATTGAGAATTTAGCATTCATTTTAGTAGCTATGAGATATGGATATCGTAATTACAAAAGACCAATACGTATCGCATTACTTTTTTGTGAAGAAAGTAGTTGATTTCATAAGCTAAAACGTGGAGACATTTGATTGAGTATATGGATGAGTTGTTGAAGGAAGATTTTACATAGATAACTATTTTAGTGTCAATAAAAATCTTTTTTAGTGTTAGATAGTGGATTTGATCATTTAACTTGAGGTCGTTAATTATTATAGATTCTTATATAGGGGCGGAAACACTTTGATAACATTGAACATTCCTTTGTCTAGAATCATATCACTCTTAAATAGTAACATATTATGACTTACAATTCGTATATATCAACGTAGAAGTTTTGATAAATAATATAACTAATTATCTCAAGATTGACGATTATGCATATCTCATAATCAGTTGAGTTGCACTTGATAAAGGTATTATATTTCTACGATAACCTGAAAAATGATCTTGTCATACCCAATATATGCCTTGAGGCATAAGTTAATTTCAAAGTCAAACATTATTTTAACCACATTTTTTATAAGATCCACAAATATTACTTACTTATCCATAACTCATATCTTGATAAATAAAATTTTAGTACAGTAAAATGAAATTCAAACTGAGGCTAAAAGATTGATTTTAATTTATCTTATTCTTATTAGATCAAGATAATAATATTGCAATGTTTGTTACAATGAATGGGAAACTCACGAATAACAAACAAAAGGTCAAAAATAAAAATTTAGAGTTGGACCTAATCCAAGTGAGAGTGTGTAAGTTTTATGTCCTCCGCTCAATTGTTGGGTGGACATAAGAATTACTGCTGAACTTTTCGTATATTGGCCAAATTTAATTAGTCAGATTAATTATTCTTGCTTACATGGCTTGTGTTTAGATGTCATATATACTTCTGTTTCGATCACCTGCTAGCCCAAGAAATTACGCAAAAATCTTGAACTTTTTTTTTTGTTGTTGACGTAGGAACCCGCAGTCGCTACTCGTAAGTGCGCACTAGGTAAACATCGCTCCATGTGCAGTAGCCCGCAAACCACACACGAGAGATAAACCGCACTAGGCAAGCCCGGTGTGACGGGCTTGACCGAGGAAGTGTTGGCAGGGGATTCGAACTCGTGACCTTCGGTCCTCGCGTTCACCTGCTCCACCAATTCGGCCACCCCCGAAGGGGTAAATCCTAAACTTTGTTCTCCTAAATCAGGTTGTCCGTGTAAGTAGTGGTGGAATGCCAAGTTCGTTCTTGAATTATGTTTGTAATCGTTAAATGTATAATTCTTGTTATAGATTCTTCATAAACACAAATATGATCTTTCTTTGAATATTAAAATTGTTTAATTTCGCTAAGCATTAGACTCTTATTTCAACTCTAAGTGGAAGTTATATTCCTTATGAAGCACATTAATCTCGTTGTGCTTTTTTTTTTTTTTCTTTTTTCCATCAAAATTGCTTGACCGATGAAAAGAACCGTGTTTGCAACCTCTGAAGATTCGCTCTCACTAGTAACGCTTCTTTAAGGAGAATAATTTTGTTTTTGTAACACTTCTTTATGCTCCACTATAAATTCATATTTCAATCTAAATCAAACTCGATAACAAATTTAAAACACATATATATTTTATGGAACCTACAACTTTTTAAAGACACATCTCATTAACTTTTTATCAAAATCTATTAAAAATCTAATTTTAATCTCCACCAAATAGGGCTACATCATATTTATATTTTTCCAAATATATCAATTCAAATCATTTTGAAAGAATTAATTAAAATATCATTTGATCTCTTTTACTCATGTACTACATTATATGTAACTTTTATTTGTGTGAGACAAATAATTATTTAAAATAGTTTATAAATGATGGAAATGATTAATTAGTAAAACTAATTGTGAACAATTGATATATTTTGATGTGGTATAGTATACATAATACACTTGTGAAATTATATATTTATAGATTATGCGATGGCATTAAAGGAGGTAAATATTGGGAGCTTTGGTTTTATTTGAAGTAGATACTTTAGACTTGTTAATATTAGGAATTATAATGCATGCTTGTGAGCTTCTATAAATAACTATTTAGTGTAGTTTTGGACCATTTTAAGTGACTTGTCAAAACTAATTAACAACTTAAACTCAGTAGGTCAAGAATTTAAGTTAAAGGTAGTCATTGTAATCTGAATTATGATGGTCTATGAATACAAGGTGTCATGAACATTCAGATAGGGTTTTGGAAATTTTGTTTCAATTAGAGTGGCTACAACATGCCAGCCCTAGCAGGGCTAATGTTTATAAATTATTTGTAATCGATCAATACTTTCACTACAAATTGCTCTTTCAATATGTTTTTTCTCGTGTCTTATCATTTAGTCCCTATTTGACAATCATTATTTCAAACTTTTTTTTACAAAGTCATTTTCTACCAGACATTTACAAGATAAAATATTCTGAATGTAAACACAAAATTTTTCCCTACTTTTAACCATCCATTATCCTAAAAATCATTATTCAAAACTTATTTTTCCCAAATAATTATTGTCAAACAGAGGCTTAATGATCAAAGTCAAATAATAATTTTAACTGCAAATTTCGTAGAGTTTATAACTACTATCGTTCATCTACCACCCATTTCAATTTCATTTATAATTTCAATAACTTAAGCCCTCAAAAGTATAGTAGTTATAGAAGAGTATATTTGAAGATCAAGCGGTCGAAAGCTAGGCCCTTTTGTGTAGATTAAAGCCTAGATTAAAATTTAAGAATAATGTTATTTATCTTTATGAAGATGGAATATCGGTGATGTGACAGTTTATGTGGAATAATAGGATTGAGCAGTTCAAATTTTATAAGAAAAATGGGGAGGAGAGAGATTGAGAAATGTCATCATCACTATTTCATCATCATGATGATAAATAATGTTGTTACCAAAAATCGCACTTGATGATTTTCGAGCTCGACGATTGAGAATGAACACGAACAAGATCTTCCGGTACCTAAAACAAAGGCGTCGAGGTGTGTCCTCGTCGCCCCTCCGATGCCTAAGTCAGAGAGAGAATAAGAAAAGTTTTAGTGCTTAAAATTGTATGTAAAAAGCGTACCTTAATAATGAATTGGAATTGTGCATTTATAGAGGTAGGTAGTACATTCCTAGTAGGACTGTCATGTTGAAATTCCTAGGAGGTCTACCGTGATTGGAAGTTGTAACTTAATTGGTTTTGTATTACCCACGTGTTTGAATAGAAGTGGGATTCTGGTGGTAGAATCATTTTAGGATAATGTTACCCATGGCAGTAGGACTTTGTTTCCTAGGGTAGGATCAAACTTGACGGGAAATAAAGTCCTAACAAATCAGGAATTTGCATGATGCGAGCTCATGGTTATAACCTCGAGGATGACCTGTTGGATCATGGATGCCCGAGCTCGAGGAGGGGGTGACCCGAGGAGATCGCGGGAATCGCATTCAAATGGGCCCTACACTCCTCGAGATGTGTGCTCGGGATAGTGTCCAACATTTGTATTATCACTGGCCCCCGTGCATACATTCTCGAGCCTCATGCTCGAGACTTTGGGATGTAATGCACATTGTAACTTAGAAGGGATTATCACCCTTTTGTGAGCTCGATCAGCCTTGAAACGGACCGAACAGGCTTGAAGTGGACTAATCATCCTTGAGATGGAGTGGTCAGCCTCGGAATGGACTGATCATCTTTGAGACAGAGTGGTAAGCCTTGAAATGGACTGATCATCCTTGAAATTGACTAATCAGCCTTGAAATGGACTGATCGTCCTTGAAATTGGTCATGCTTCGAAAAAAAAGGGGAGCCAACTAGGCATGTGACAGCATGACACGTGTCCTCAATATTGGAGCTAATAATTACCATGGATGGATGGTCGCCACGTGTCATGGGGTTGGAGGGCTAGGATTTATAGAGCTTTGGTCTTCTTAGAATCCTATAAATATCCCCATACCCCACCTCATTTGGCCTTTTTCACTATTCAAACACTCCTCGAATCCTCTCGGGTTTAGGCTTAAGGTAAGAGCTCGTGCCTTCTAGTTAATTTAAGTTTTTATTTTCAAAAAGATGTCTGGTAGCAGTAGTAGTTCATCAGCCTCAGGCTCACGCCCGAGGAGGGTCATTCCCTTATTCCCTTTGCCGTCCCAATTGATAGTCACCCTGCCCTTTCCTTCCCCGAACTTAGTAGTAGGTATAAAGAGCACGAAGTGATTGGAATAGCTCGAGATTTTGGGTTAATGCCCTTGTGTGACGTGCGTCGTCCCGAGCCTGAGGATAGAGTAACTAGTGCTCGAGAGGGTGAGATAGCAGTTTATAGGGAGGCACTCAAAGGGGGATTTAGGCGGCCCCTCCACCCCTTTTTCCTCGAGTTTTTGATCGAGCATGATATGTGCCCTGGGCAATTGGTTCCTAATGGATGGAGGCTGCTCATCTATTTTTTCATAGCTTGTAGGTATATAGGCATATCCCCGAGGTTAGATCTCCTCAGGATGACAATATAGTTGAAGACTCTCCCAGGCTTCAACTGTTTCGTTTACTTGTCTTCCAGGGGTGAATTTAAAGTCCTTAAGATGCCGAGCTCGTTGAAGGGATGGAAGTCTAAATTCTTTTTTATCCACCCTCAAGACCCTGATCACCCTTTTAGTCCTCGATGGGCTATCCCGAGCACCGAGCGCTTCAATGAGGGACATGCTTATTTTTGAGGTGTTAGAGAGGGATAGACAGTGGTTGGTAGAGCTCGAGCCGTTAGCATTTAGTATGGATGATTTCCTCNCCTTTTAGTCCTCGATGGGCTATCCCGAGCACCGAGCGCTTCAATGAGGGACATGCTTATTTTTGAGGTGTTAGAGAGGGATAGACAGTGGTTGGTAGAGCTCGAGCCGTTAGCATTTAGTATGGATGATTTCCTCGGGGATGACGTCCTCGATCTCGTAAATGTCAAGGGTGTCGAGGGTAGGAAAGAACACATTAATCCTAACTTTTATTTCTCGACCCATTACGCCCTCATCTCACTAACTTGTGCTTTCTTACAACACTTGAGATGGCATTCGAACCTTCTGACCTTCGCCGAGCAGTGCAACAAAAACCAAAAGGTGCTCCTGCTAAACAAACTGGGAAGAAGGGCAAGAAATGCCCTCGGGAAAGGACTCCCGAACTTGTAGGAAAGGTCCCGGAGAAACTTCCAGGGTAACGACTGAAGGCTCTACTCCATAAGTCGAGGCTCTGTCCAGCCAGACTCCTCGGGGAACCCCTGTTGTCGTTGACTTGGACGATGAAAACCTTGTACGCCCATCCCCAGCCAGCGAAGAAGGGATGCACGCTCGTTCCTGAACTCCTCGAGAAGTATCGAGGAAATGAGCTGAGCCTTGCTGATGGTGTGAAGGCGTTCGAGGCTCTGACCTTGAAGGAACGTCGAGGTCGACATTACGTTTTCATAATTATAAAAAATTTTAACTTTGAATCCCGATCATTAATTACTGTCATGTTGTGTAAAGGCTTTGACAGTAGCTCGAGCTCTGGTTTTGAGAGGAGAAGGAAAGTCCAAAAAGGTCATCAAGCTCGAGGAGGAGCTCGATCGTCGGGTTCAACACATAGTAGAACGCGAAGCTGAATCAGCCCGACGATCAAAGGAAAATGCCAAGCTTCAAGCGTCGCTAAGAAAAGCTCAAGACGAGGTGGGGGTGGCCAGGGATGATGCTGAGGAAGTTAAGGCCGTGCTCGAGCGAAAAACCAAAGATTTGAGGAGCAGCTAGATGAGGCTCGGGCTAAAGCGATCAAGGACTTCAAGAAGTCAGAAGAGTTCGGGGCAATAAAGAGCGAGTACGCTTTGAGGTCATACAACTATGCCTTTAAACAAGCCCGAGCGTATCTTCGCTCCAAACTCCCCGATGTCTGCCATGACGACCTGACGTCCTCACCTGTAGTGTTTGAAGGGCTCGAGATATCCTCTTCCGAGGGTACAATGGTCGAGGATGAGGAGGCTGCCGATTATGGGGATGAGGTTCTACAGGTCGCCGAGCAATGACCTCGACTGACTCTTGTTGTTTTTACTTTTTGTTATGAATGTTGCCCGACCTGGGCTTGAACAATGTTTTTAACTTTTTACTTTTTGGTAAGTAAGTTGCCCGATCATGGGCTGAACAATGTTGTTTTTAACTTTTTGTAGTATGCTGCCTGATCATTCTTTCAAACAATATTTTGTATATGTTGCTCTATCATGTTTCTACGTTTTGCTCTCTTTCTGTGTGCGAGTTTATGTACTCGAGAAACAGTGAACACTTGGAACTTGAAGAGTGCTAGAACCTGAATAGTACATGTTAGAAGTTAGGAACTCGAGGACCATTATGCATTCGAGGACAATTAAGCACTCGAGCTCGAGAAATGTGAAACATCGAATAATCGAATAATAAAGTACTAAACTCGAGGACTACTAAGTACTTAAGCTCGAGGAGTGTGAAACCCGATCAATCAAATGATGATTGAACATGTTAGGAACTGGAGGACAATCAAGTACTCGAGCTCAAGGAATGGATACTTCGAATAATCGAATAATTATTGAGCAGTTTAGGAAATCGAGGACTACAAAGTACTTAAACTCAAGGAGTGTGAAACCTGATCAATCAAATAATGATTGAACATGTTAGGAACTCAAGGACAATCAAGTACTCGAGCTCGAGGAGACTTCGAATGATCGAATAATTATTGAGAAGTTCAAGAAATCGAGGACTACTAAGTACTTAAGCTCGATTATTCTAAAACCCGATCAATCGATTAACGATTGAGCATGTACGGAGCTCAATGACAATGAAGTATTCGAGCCAGAGGATTGGAAATCTTAATCATGGTTGGAAGATCGATGGACGTCCTCGAGCATTGTAGTATCCCGAGGGACTTTTGGGTGCTTGCTCGGTGGTAGGGCTTTGTGATGCTTGCTCTGGG
>CAIGRP010084369.1:0-61865 GCA_903798385.1 Fraxinus cuspidata
TAAATAAGTTGATGCATGTGTACATATATTTCAATAAATAGAAATTCATTTAATATAAGATGTGATTTGTCTTTACATAAATAAATATATTATTTTCTACATAAACTATTATTTCACGTGATCTTTATGTGATATTTTAATTGAAAACCACATAGCATGTCATTTTTTAATGTAAAAAATTTAACACAACAAATTTAAGTAGACGTATACATTATTATTAAATTGAAAAAGACATATTAGACACTAAGTGACTTTTTAATTAAAAAGTGACACATCATATCATTTTCAAATGTACAACCTTAATTGTTCATATTTGTCTCCATAACAGATGAAAATATTAAATTTATAAATCTGTGAAAAAAAAAAATACAAATAAATTGCGTGATTTTTTTTTTTTAAGAAAGTGAGAGTATTTCACTTTCAAATTTCATCGTATTAATTCATATACAAGACAATTATAGTGTATCATCATGTCACTTTTTAATGTAAAGTAAAGTTTGAATTCATATTCATAATTAAATTTTCACAAACACTTTGTATGCATATATTTAATGGATTAAGAAAGAATTTAAATGAGGTAGTTTGTGAATTTCTTTAAAAAAAAGTGACGACAAATAAAATTTTACATTGTGTCACTTTTTTTTAGTGTAAAGCACATATTTAATTCATATTTAAATTTTGATAAACACCTTATATCGTATTCATATTAAGTTTTTTATTTCTTATTTCTTTTCAAATCAACTTTTTATATAGTAATTAAGACATCAAAAATTCAATATTATGAACTATAAAATTAGAAATACTTATATCACAATAAAATAAAATTATTGTTGAGTAGTCAAATCTCCGTACAACTTGTCGCCTATGCACGACGCTAGTCATTCTTTTTTTCTTTTTTAGAGTGTGATCACACAACTTTATGTTAAACGTCTTTAACCATAAATATCAGAGATCTTATCGTCCCCAACTCATTTTAATCTTTAAAAGTAAAGTAAAAAAATGATGAGTAGTCAAATCTCCGTCTACATACAATTCGATCAACTTTCACCTATGCACGACGCTAGTCGATCTTTTTTTTAGAGTGCGATCACACAACTTCACATTAAACGTCGTTAACCATAAATATCCTAGATCATATTGGCCCTAATTCATTTTAATTTTTAAAGGTAAAGTAGAAGATTGATGAGTATGTCTCATTACCAAGTGGTTCCGTTTTGCTGCAGTCAAAAAGAAAAAAAAAAAGAAAGAGAGCATGGGCCTCTAGAGAAGACATTTAACATGGCGCAAAGGGACACGGTTGATAAAGAGGCTGCCAGGATGTTCTTCACTAGTGCACTGTCGTTCAATTTTGTTAAATCTCCTTACTTCAGACAATTTTGTAGAATTTTGGCCAATAGAAACTTGGCTGATTATACATTTCCTACTTATAATGGATTGCGTACAACATTGCTTGCACAAGAGAAGGAGCATATCAAAGGAAAATGGTAGTGTCTATTGTTTGGGATGATTGGTCGGATAAACAAAGGAAACCTCTTGTAAATGTAACGGGAGCATGCTCCGCAGGTAGAGCCATGTATGTTAAAGCAATTGATGCAAGTGGCAATATAAAAGATGGAGAATATGTGGCAGCAACGTTTATTGATGGGATCAACCAAATTGGAAGTGCAAATGTTGTTCAAATCATAACAGAAATGCACGCAACTATAAATCTGCTGGGTTAAGCATTGAAACAAGGTATCCTCATATCTTTAGGACTCCTTGTGTGGTACATAGTTTGAATTTGGCTTTCAAAAGTATATGTGACCTTCTGAAAAATCACCACAATATGCACATCGTAAGTGGATTGCTGATTTGGTGAGTGATGTGCAAAACATTTGTAATTTTGTTGCTAATCATTGAATGGCATTAACTATGTACAATAAATATTCTAAGTTGTATTTGTTAAGGGTTGCTGACACAAGATTTGCATATGTTATTGTAATGAGTAAACGATTGAGAAAACTTAGGCGAGCACTTTAAAAATTGGTGATGGAATTAGATTGAAGAATTTGTAGGGACATAATAATGAAGGTAAATCACAAGAAGTGAAAACGTGTGTAGTCAATGATGTTTGGTGGAATGATTTGGTTTATTTTTTTTATATTTCACTTAGCCTCTTCATAATATGTTATGAGTTGCTGATACCTGTTCCCCAATTTTATGTTTAATATATGATATTGAGATACAATGATTGAAAATGTGAAAAAAATTGTATTTGAGCGCGAAGGGATAAATATAGTTTCTGGGCATTTAGATATTTTTGATGCTATTCATCAAATTTTGGAAAGTAGATGGAATAAGAGTAACACTATTTTGCATTGTATGACACTCTTTGGTTCCTAAGTATTACAATGAAGCTTGGCTTCAAGATGGAAGTAATGGAGATCCAAGATTAGCACCACATGAGGATCAAGAAGTTTGAATGAATGGAAGCAAATGCTTTAAAAAGTTGTTTAAAAATCCAGTTTATTTGAGGAAAGTATATGTTGAATTTGGGTCATTTTCTAGTGGATCGGAGTATTTCAATCAACCCCATGTTATTGAGGCAAGAATGTACGAAGAATCAATCTCTTGATGGGCCAATCATGATTCTTCAGTACCTTTGTTGCAAATACTGACATTTAAATTGCTCTCCCAACCAGCATTCTCTTCTTCGTTGTGAGCAGAATTGGAGCACGTATTCACTCATCCAAAGTATCAAGAGAAACAAACTGGCGACAAGTAGGACTGAAGACTTGGTATTTGTTCTTTGCAATATTCAACTCCAGAAGAGTACAAAGATGGGCCAGCAAAATATTGGGATTTGTGTATGTATACCATATTCTTATATTCTTTGTTTTTTTAGGTATCTAATTTTATTACATTAATATTTATATATAGGTATTTTTGTAGGCGGGGATCAAATTGAATTGGATGAACAACGTAGCATTGAAATGGCGGAACCACCCCTTGATGAGCCACAATTGGAGGTAATTATGTTTGATGAAGAAGATGAGTAAAGCTTGATTGAGAATGCTTGTTTAGTTTGATTTCAATTGGAGAACTTGCTTTTCATATTAACATTTTGGATGTTTAACTTTATTTTGAATCGTGTTTTGTTTGAAACATATTGTGGTAATATGCTATTTTTAATATTGTTGTTATTTTCTTTAATTAAACTATTTTTCTCTTTGTTATTTTGATATTTTTCTATAATTTGAAAAAAAGAAAAATACTTTGTAAGACGTATCCCCGTACTCTTATACAAAAATCTGATCATTTTTTACTGTATCCCCACATCTTAATTTTTAAAGGATTCGACTCCTAAATACGTATCCGTATCCAACACCGGCACTCGAGTCTGAGCTTCATAACTAATAACTTTGTTTCAAAATAAGAATCTAAACATGAAAAATAATCATATAATAATCTAATAGAATTTACATTATTTTCCCTAGCGGAGAGAATTCAACTCAGCCAAGATACATTGCAACTCTTAGTCAAGGAGGACAATCTTAATTGACCAAATAATGAAATTGGCCATATGATGTCAAATCCATCTTTTATCGACGGATTTTCTTCTTTTCGTTTGTTGTGGTTGGGGGAATTTTTTGGTGGTTGAAGGTGGCTAAGGATGTGAGTGTATAAATTTTGAATTTGAATACGAATTTATTTGGCCAAAAGAAAACGGCTTGCTTTGATACCAAATTGACGTAAGATACAATCAAATAATTATAGGAGAAGGGGAAATGAGAAAGAAGAAGAGAGGAGGGAGGAAAGGATAAGATGGGGAGGTAGTAGGAGGAAGATAGAAAGGGGAGAAGAATTAGACAGCTGAAAACAGAATTTAAAAGATAGAAATATCTTTATTTTATTATTAAAATTACATCTATCAAATTGCTCAAGCCCCCTTTATATAGGGTTTCCAAGATCTTATTCTACCCAGAAAACATTTGATAAAATCTATTAAAGCAAACCCTAATTATGTTTCTTAAAATAAGAATCAAATTTGAAAACTATATTAAATAATGTCTACATTAATATTCCCTTCATTTAAAGGGAGATGGATCTAATTCAACATTTCATCATGATCTAAGAGTTTATTTGCTTTTGTTTTGCTGTTCTTGTTGGTGTTGAGAAATCTGAAAGTTGTTCATGTTACACAATACATAAGTAGCTATAAGCACATGCCGAATTCCCATCTAGTTCATGCCTTGTAACATATGTAGTAAATATTTGCTCTTGAATACATTTGCTGTTCGAGATCTCCAGAATTCTGATAATCATACCATAACAGTGTCGAAACGCCGTTGATTTCCTTATTTGAACGTCTTTGTCGAAACTGTGGATAGGAAAATAGATCTCTACAGTGTGACAATGCTATAATGGTGTTTCCCAAACTATTGTTAGTAGTTTGTAAGCATATAACTGCTCATTTGCTACAAGAAGCTAGAGTTCTGTGTTTTGAGACCATGTTTGGGATGCAGTATTTCGTGCCATGAGAACAAGATAATTTACTCCTTTTGAGTTGAATTAGACATTGGTGCTTGATGCTAACTTTTTTGATTAATTATAATTGCAACATAAAACATATCCATTTAAGTTGTCGTTTTATTTGGCCGTAACTTTACTAATTTTTTTTTTTTTCGATTCAACACATCCAAAAATGTTAGAATAAATATAGTTTGGTTGTTGACAAATATGGGTTGTTTAGAGCTTTACTCGTCAAGCCTTTATCGCATCCCATGTACTTGGTTGATTAAAAGTTAATAAAATGCGCAGTTGAAAAGTTGTGGGTTCTATGAAATATGTGATTAAAATTAATTGTTGAATTTGACTAAATATTTTAATCTAATTTTAAACTATACCGAACATGGGCTTAATTCCAAGTCATACAAAGCTCCTGTTTGTTATAGATTAAAATCAAATTTTTAATAGATTTTGATAAAAGTTGATGAAATATGCCGTTTAAAAGTTATGGATCCCATTAATTGTGTGGTTAAAATTAATTGTTGACTTTGACTTGAGATTAAAATTAGATTGTAATTTGTACCAAACAGGGGCTAAGTGTCAAGCTTAAATTTTAATGCATAATTTTTGGCTTAAATAAATTTAATTAAATGTGACTTAATACGCGATCTAAGAAAACTTATACATATGCGATATTCAAGGAAAGGGAGCCTTTATTAAGGGAGACGCAAAGTCTATTTTTTGTCAATGACTTGTGCCAAAACTATTAATTTCCCTTCTCAAGGTTTTGTGCAAAAACTTATAATCAAAATTAAGCTACTTATCGACATATATGAATTATGAATAGTTTTTTCTTTGCAAGAACTTGACAAACTTCTAGCCCTATAGCTCGTCTAATAATCAAAATGCCGAATGAGCTTTTATCAGTAATAATTCTTGCCCTATAGCTCGTCTATGGCTCATTGCATTCCATGATACAAATGCAAGAATAGCGATTGACCGTAGATTCGATTTGGGGAAGTATTTCTCGTTAATTTGCTATTTTAATTATTATTATTGGAACTGACTCGAATAATTTTTTGAATTTTTAGTTTTCTATAATTTAAATAATCAAAAAGAAAACGAAAAATCTTGTAATGTGGACAAGGAAAGAAGCAGTCAAGTGGGAAATTAATATTTATTTATTAGAAGATCTGAAGAATTAACTAGTTCCAAATCTATAAATGTTTTTAAGGTAGAGTCTGATAGGTTTTAAATGTTTCATTTATTCTTAAGCCCGACAATCTTTTGAAATTTGAAATTGTTAGAAAATATTTAAAATTTGACGGTCATAAATTGCTTACTAACGGTGATGCAGTGCAACAATTGGCCGTCTAGTCACAATAACACACATTTTATGGTCACAATTTGTATAGTATTCTTGATCAATATGAGTGGAAATATATACAATATATATGGATGACACAAGTCGTTTTATAGATTACAAGATTTTTCCAATTTAAATTGCACACATTTTTAAGCTTCGATTGATTAATTGGAGTATAAACAATAACTCAATTTAACGAGTCTCAAAATATTAACCTTATTTAAGCTAATTTAATTGGAGTAATATAAATTAGGTGGCATTGAATAATAATGTTAATAAAGTGGGTTTCAAAAGAGAAATGATATTCATAATCAGTGATAGTTGACCTATGTGACAACTTGTTATTTGAGGCAAATAACAAGTTAATGCTTCAAATAACAAGCCCATCACATAGGATGACCACGAGAGTCGTTGATTATGAATAACATTATTCGTTTCAAATTCAAAAAATAAATTGACCTTATCATTTCACCTCATCACGTGCCACTTCACGTGAGATGATCCCTAGTTCGTACAAATAACATTATTCTAGTTGTTATCATAAAATCAAAGCCATAAAAAATTAATGCAAATCAATATTTGATAAAATACTTTAACATGAGTAAATAAAATCATTCACTTTCCCAGGGAGCCACCTTCTTAAAGGTAGAATTATCATAACTAATGGAAAATCCATACAAATCGATCTTCCAAAAGACGGTAGCACGGCCTTTATCTCTCGCCGGCTCGAATCCGTGAATTGCAGCAAATTGCTTACCAAACCACCCATTACAGTAGTATATATCATTTACTGAAACCTTCAACTGATATTTATCTACCGGTTTGAATAAATGGGGAGTTGTCTTGAAGAAGCCCACGTCGCATTTAAACTCAACAACTGGAGGAGATTCTTTTGGGAATGCAGTGATAAATTCCATAACTGGTAGGGTTTGAGCAAATGATAATGTGCAGAAGTGCATGTATAGAAAGAAAAACAGAAAGAAAAAGCAGAATTTAGATGCCATTTTGTTTGCTTTTTTTTTTTTTTATTTTTTTTTTTTGTGTGTGTGTATTTCTGTTCTTACATGGTTTCCTTCTTTTATAGTTGATATCTTCTAATAAGAATTAATATTAGCTTAATCTAGATAAGGTTTTATATGGAAATTTATATATTATATATGAATGTGTTTTGACTAAGAAGGTGAACTCGGCTCAGATCTTAATAGATTTCTTAAAAGATTTTTAATCCTCTAAGATTACATTAGTTTGAAAAAAATTTCACAGAAATTATAAGATTTCGACAGAATTCTATCTTATAAATTTAATAAAATCCCATGGAAAAGAACCTAAAAAAATAAAAAATATTTTTGGATTTGAGGTCTTTTTATTGAAATCGAATTTTTTCTCCTCAATTTGGTATCATTATTAAATGTATATGGTTTATAACAAAACGAGAAAAAAATGTTTTAAAAAAAACCCATTGAATGAACACTTAATTCGACTATCTCAAATTTTTTGACGCCCCAAAAGAAGCAATCCAATTGAATGAAATTGATCTCGTGCCCGTCCAATTGAATTCTTGATGCTGTTAAATTATATTGATGTGATTTGACCTTGAAAATTTGTTCACTAAGTGAGAAATGATTAAAATTATGTACTCGTAGATTCGAAGTTCCTTTTGTCTTTTAAATTGTACGAGTCTTGAAACTTTCAACTTAATGCGAACATATATACAAGATTTCAATGAAATTCAATATTGCATGTTTTAATGGTTTTTGTATCATGTTGCGTTTTTTTTTTTGACTCACTGTGCACTATTTGAATATAAAATTTAAAAACAAAAAACAAAAAAGATGATACAACTTCTAAGTAGACCACAAAAAAATAAATAAAAAATAAATAAAAATAAATAAAAAACTCTAACGTTGCAATTAAGAAAAAAAAAAATCCATATTAATTTTTCATTTAAAAGAAAAAAAGTATAAATCTATCATTAGAATAGAAAATTCATAAATTATAGAGTCTAGCACAAGTTTATACAAGCAATGCGTGTGTTCTAAATGGATATGGAGGTGCCTATTTAAAAATTGTGAATCAAGATTTGAATATGTCAAATATTCTCTCGATTACATTAATCAAGGAAGCAGGACAGGGATTGAATAGTTCTTGGAATTTACAAAAGTACGACCTCGGCCACAAAACTCTTGGAGATGATTTCGATCGAACACCTTGAAATGGAGCTAATAATTGACAAAGATTTAGAAATCCATAATCCAAATGAAAATATTTACCTGAGTATACAATACATGCATAAATCATATGTAATTTTCACCTCGTATCAAGAAAAAAGATAACGTGACATACCGGAAAAAAAAAAAGTGTAACTTACGAACAAATTCAAGACAGATAAATATATGTACCCCCCGGGGCACTTTAAGTCCATTTTTCTTACTAATGAGTCATTTAGTAGTTTTGAGTCACGAGTTAAATATTATTAATAAGTAATTATCTTAACATAAGGATAAAATCTTGAATTTCACTTATTTTACTTGGCACTGTAGATCCATGTTTGACAATCATATCGTATGTAATTGTGTTCAAGGCCTTCAGTGTTTTTCCTGTTACATGATGACTGTGCTCGACCAAACGTCTTTGCAACTGCATCTTTTGTTAATTTGAAAAGTTATTTTAACTAAATAAGTAATCCTTCGTTTCCTAACAAATTTTAAGTTACCTTTTTTTTTCTTTTTAATAAAATCGACTCGAACTGAAGAAATGATTTTTAGAACATATATTATCACAGCAATGACTAAAATTTAACAATTAAAATCAAAATTACCTATGCTTACTCAAAAAAATAAAACAAAATAAAATTAATCAATAGTCGCTGAACTTTGTTAGAAATTACTTACTCGTTGCTCACCTAAATTTGAACAAAATTATTCGTTGCTCATTGAACTTTGCTATAAGTAACACTGATAAAAATAATATTGGTGATTGATGTGTAACTTTGTTCAAATTTGAGTGGGTAACGAGTAACCATTTAACTTTTCGTGTGCGAGTAGTAACCTACAGTGAGGTTTGATGAACAAAAGTTAACTTTTTAAATTTCGATAAACAAATAGTAACTTATAGCAAATTTGAATAACCATTGATTAAATTAATTCTCAATGAAACATGCCCTTAACTATTCTAATTAAGCTATTTGTACACCTCTTTTGACAGATTGATGACGTAGAAGTATTATGATGGCCGAATTAAATATGTGAGATGTGAAAGATGGTGTAAGATTGTGCCCAGTGTAAGTTTGATAAGTCAAAATGTAAACCAAGATGCACATATACCAAGATTGTAACTATTCAAAGACTTCAGTGTAAAAATGAAGATAGTGTCCCACCCGCAGCTAGCTGTACATGTGAGACTTTTATGTTTGACCCGCTTCATATGCTATAAATTTATCAAAAATTCTTAACAAAAAGTGGGCATAGGGATATATTATTATTATTATTATTATTATTATTATTATTATTTTGTGAAAAATGAGTGGACAAAGGAAAGTTATATGTTGACCTCGAAATTAGGTGATGTCGCGTGATCAACTGATCTCAGGTCATCTTCCATTCATGTGTATGTTACATGTATAATTGGACAATCATATTAAATTGCTCGTGATCGTAGTTTCAACATATAAGTGCTATCATCACGAGCAATCTAACACAATTGTCCAAGTGTATAGATAATATACACATAAATGAGAGAGGAGTTGAGATCTATTGATCTCCATGTGAAGTGATATTGAATGATAACACAAATAAAGTTGTATTAAAATCCACAATTTAATTGACTTGATCATTTCACCCTACATTGTGTGTCACATCACAAGTAAATGATCCCCACTTTGTACGTATGGCATTACTTTATTCATTATCGTAACAGAGAAAGCCATAAAATTTTATGCAAACGATTACTTGATATATGTTTTAACATGAGTAAAAGTAAAATAATTCACTTTCCTAGGGAGGCACCTTCTTAAAAGTGGAATTATCTTAACCAATGGAAAATCCATTTAAATCCATCTTCTTCCTAAAGATGGTAGCACGATGTTTGTCTCTCATTGGCTAAAATACATGAACACAAGCTAATCGCAAACCAAACTGCTCATTACGGTATTATATATCATTTATCGAAGCTGATCCACGTTTTTAAATGTGATAAATTACGACTAACTGAGTAGATATCTACCTCATTTATTGTTATAATGTGAATTGTAGGGAAAATCTGGATTGGGATGCAATTGACACGAAAGGGGCAATTTTGAGCTAATTTGGAGTTAGTTTGAAGGACTAATTAATTGATTGTTGGGACGATAACGTAACCTAGTAGGGAGCCTTTAATTTTAATTTTCAAGATTATTGATTTTATTTCTTTCATGTGGTGTTTTTACTTCAATTCTTTATTGTTTTTGAAATAATTGGACACTATTTTATTAAATTTTGAATTTATAACGTAGCACGAGTTAAGTTATAGATTTAAACAACGTACTAAAATCCATCAATTGGATAAATGGTAGATATGAACTTTTATTATAGTTGTGGGAATGAATTGAATTCCAAGGCAATTTATTGGATTTAGGTGAGATTTATTCTCATTAACATAGAGATATTATGAGTCGATTTGGGTAGATAGGATTGATTTGAACTCGAGAGAAGTAAATTGATTAAATTGGTGAATTCTACCAATACAACTTTATGGATTAATTTTGAGAGATAAAGTTAAAGGGGATAGCTACGATGAAATCACAAGTTCCACTTTTCCATCATAAATTTAAAACCCTAAATTAATATTTGCGCACTTTTAGTTGTTTTCTTAGATTAATTAAAATTAGTCCATTTTAATTATTTTTACTTGAAATTGAAGTGAAGAATAGTTAAATAATAGTTAGATAAATAATCCTTATAGAAAAGATAATTCGGACTTTTAGGTACACTTTATTACTTATTCATGATATTATATACTTACGATATTAAAAAGCATAAAAAAAGGTCTTTAGTGCCTTTTCCGGACTATTTTTTATTTACTTTTTATTTATATTATTTTTACCTTTTATTTTATTCGTTTTTCTTTATTTCTTATAGGTTAGAAAAGCATTCGTTGTATGCTCCTTTCACAAGGCAACTCTTGAATCACTCAACTTTGAGATTGAATGTACTTTAGATTAAGATGCAAAGAACAAAATTGAAAACAACAAATCACAATGAAAGGCGGATGAACAAGCTCGATTAGGGCTCTGTAAATTCATCAACATGATGAAATGGAATTGGTCGAGGAGACTTACCACTTGAATAGTTCTTGAATCCAAAAGTAGCCCCTGTTTGATCAAGCATAGTATATCCTGATTTTGGGCGAAATGACTTCCGATTACAAGATTTCTACGGAACTGTCAAAATTTCCAATTTCCAAGGGTATGGGATGACGCCATCAAGCTTCATTTATTTCCTTATACGTTGAGGGATAGTGCATTGAAATGGTTATATTCAAAGCCATATACCAATATCACTGGACAATTTGGCACGAAAATTTTGTAACAAGTATTTCTCATAGGCTAAAATAGCAAACATCAAGCTGGAAATTTCCACATTTCAACAACTTAATGGAAAACTCTATCATGCGACAAGTGCTACGTTTAAGAAACTACTTAGGAAGTGTCCCTATCACGGGATAAGCAAGTGTGAAGATGTGCAGCAATTTTATACAGGACTTCACTCCTTGCTCCTTGCTAAATTTAAGGTGGAATCCTTTTGCAAACTGGTCCATCATGACTAAATCGGCTCAAGAGTGATGAAATAATCTTTGTTCTCGTCAGGCCCGAGAAGAGTAGTTGGAATACACGAATTGCTCTCGTTTGCCACAAATGCACACATTGTGGTAATAACGAGGCGCACAGAACGCTTGGTGAAAGCTCAATTACAGTGTGTGAACGGGATACAAATGAGTCCGAACTATGAAAATTGTGGGGCTACTCTTCAAATTGATAGATGAGCATGTATCGATGCTCATTGTACAATCCATACTCATAAATGTACAATCCTCGATAGAAACAATATCCAAACTTCTACTAGTCAGACAATCAACATAGTAGTGATGCTAATAACCAAATTATAAATTCAGCTAGCAATTCCACAATCATTAAATTAACACAATAATATATATTTGAATGTCAAGTTCACTTATATATACATAAGTTCAATTAATAAAAGACATTTCAACCATATTCAATCCCAAACCACTAGTTGAAGCAAGGGCGGAGCCAAACACCCATAGAGCCATGGCGGCTGCTCGTGTTGGCTCCACCGAATTTTTTTTTTCATATATTGGGTGGCCGTTCGAGCGGCCGCACACACTCGCTGGATCCACCCTAACTCACTTGAATTCTTGGATTCGTCATTGGTTTGAAGTACAAAGGATTTTAATTTGTACAAGTATATACCTTAACTTTGTGACCTTTACTATTTATACAAAAATAAAATATAATGTAACTATATTTCTTGATCTTCTACAACAAAATTACAACCATTCTGCATTTCCCACTGAGACACCTATAAGCAAAATTAGTAATTTTGTGAAACATATCCAATAGAACCTTACATTTCAACTCATTAAATTTGAGTTTGACAACAATTATTTAGATCTACAGGACACAAGTTGACATTCAAATCAAAATGGTATTAAATTTCAAGAATGCAGTAAATCTTGATCAGAATCATAAGCAGTGGCAGAGCCAACATCCGATGAGAGGGCACAGTCACACGTGTTGGCTCTGCTGGAGTCGCCGTCGTCGTCAAGAGCCACAGCCACAGCCACTGCAGAAAACTTGAATAAAAAAAATGCAGACCTGAGGTTGAAGATGAAAGCAAAGTTGTTGGGCCTTTTTTTTTTGTTTTTGATCGTGATTGTGTGGGCCTTTTTCGACATCGGGCCTCATGTTTTTTTTTTTTAAAAAAGGGCCTAAATGCCCAATCTTATAAGGGAAAATTAGCCCAAACCCTACATATAAAATATACCATTCAAAATTCATGTTTAAAAGTTTTTTATACAAAAATTAGGTGATAATTTAATTTTTTAATATTATAAAAATAAATTAATTTACATAACCACCCCATCCCATTCCATCCCATCCCAACCAAACCAAACCAAACCAAACCAAACCCCCCCTCTCTCTCTCTCTCTCTCTCTCTCTCTCCTCATTTTCCACCGGAAGCCACCGTGGAGAGATCGTCACCGAAGGACCACTACTAGCGCACAACGGGCGATGACATAGAAGCAGCAACGCAGCGTACATCAGGCTATGATAGTGCCACTATGTGCAGCGCTGTGCTCGTCGTGCGGTGCCTCCAGTTCAAAGCCGCGCGAAGCGATTGAGTAGGCACTGCTGTGCAAAGGTGATTTGTGCAGCGACGATGATGTACTTTCTTATCCTTCCAGTTCCAGTTCCATTCTGTTTTGTATGTGAGTTTTGATTATTCTGTATACTGGCTGTGGTGTATGTGATAGTTTCAAGATGATTTTTGGGGTGATTTTGGATCAGATCCAATTTGATGCTTAGCCTGATTTTGGATCAGTTTTGCGGTGCTTGCATCGTCATGACTCTAATTCTGAATTTGTTTGGGGTAGAGTTGACTTCGAGGCTTTGGGCCTTTTTCATTTTGGAGTTATTGAAATAGTTTTCGAATTCAAATCACTTCAAGCTGATGAACTTGAGTTTTTTGGGTTGTTACTTGAATGCACTACATTATAATTAGTATTGAATAGGATTTCGTTTATATCGAAATTAGTAGTTGACACTATAGTTGCATCGGAAACCTCGAGACAAGGTATGGCTTACTATTTTGGGTTGCGGTGGTGATGAGTTGTGGTGTTGTTCTGCGGTGTGTGAGAATTTATTTGTGGTGACCTTCTGTGACCAAGTGTGACCTTCTTATCATATGGATTTGTTTCCCATTTTCTTATCATTCTTCTTTTCTGGTTTTGGTTTGTAGAACATTTTTGAGGTTTATTGAGAATAATCTATCTTACAGGATTTCATGCATTTAAATGTTTATTCATTTTTCTCCATGACTCAAATCTAATTAATTGACTGAACTTTTTTTGGATGTTTGCTTGCAGTGATACTATCTAATTTTTATGATCTGTCATTAATGACATTCTGAATTGGCATAAATTTTTGGTCATACTACAGGAGAAAGATGTCTACCAAGGGGGTTTGCAATTCCTAAAGTTCTAACAATGCTATCGTGGTCTTTCATCAACACTGATACTGGACCTATCCACGACAAAATCATCAAGTGCCTCCAATTGTGAAACTAGAGGGCTACTAGCAGCAGGTTGAGCAAGCTTAGGATTTTGAGAGTAATGATTATAGCTATGGCTGAATCGATTGTATTCAGAAATTTGTAAATAATTTTCGTCTCTTCTTTGGCTTCAATGGTGTTGAGTTATTGCAATAATTCATTTGTAATTGTAGTTTTAATTCTTCGGCTTCAATGTGTTGAGTTATTGCAATACTTCGTAGCATAATCCATAATTGTTTACCACCACATTTTGTTTATGTTTGATCGAAGTTGGTCTTCCTGATTTTCTTGATGGTGTTGGTCGTAAATTTAAGTTGAAGGTGGTAGTGGTGGTGCATTGTAGGTGATTGTGGTAATGACTAGTGGTGAATTGTGGTGCTTGTTCGTGGTGNGTGTTGGTCGTAAATTTAAGTTGAAGGTGGTAGTGGTGGTGCATTGTAGGTGATTGTGGTAATGACTAGTGGTGAATTGTGGTGCTTGTTCGTGGTGTAAGCGGATTTGTTTGTGGTGACCATTTGTGATCAAATATGTGTTTATTGTGACCGATTGTGACCAATTCTGTGTTAATTGTGATCGATTGTGACTGTTTGTGACCAGTCAATCTTAATTGTGACGGTATGTGATCAAGTCACAACCAGTCACAATTAACACAGAATTGGTCACAACGAGTCATAATCGATCACAATTAACACAGAATTAGTCACAGATGATACGTGAGTGACTAGATATTTTTAATTTTTGAATTTTTTTTGCAAGGTAAGGGTGGGGTAGGTGGATCCACGAATTGGGGGTGCGATTTCCAGTTTTTAATTTCTGGAAATTTTTTTCAAAGTAGGGGTGAGGTAGGTAAATCCATGGATTGGGGGTGTGATTTCCGGTTTTTAATTTCAGGAAATTTTTTGCAAGGTAGGGGTGGGGTGGGTGGTGGTCATGTGGGGGTGAGGTAGGGATAATTAATTATATATTTAATTGGAATTAACACATGAATTTAACAAGTTTGTTAATTTTGAAATGTAATTTTAATATGTAGGATTTATGTATTGTTCACATCTTATAAAGTATCACTTTGTATTGAATCAGACTCCCAAATGAATTTCAATTGCAATGAAAAATGAAACAGGCAGTGCAATTGTGCAAACCAAATCTGATATCTCTATTTTCAAAATCTCAATCCTTCCCTTGAAGTCTCACACCCAGCCCATGCCCTGTGACATTGTGACTTGTTGTTGGCCCCCAATGCCTAGCGTCTCCACCTTCGGTCTTTGCCACTGGCCTTCACTGTTGCGAGGCAATGAGTCTACTGCCTCTCTTTTGTTTTTTTTTTTTAAAATTTTTTTTTATTTTTGGAGTTTAGTTCATTTTTTATTTATGATTTATGCTATATGAGTTATGTTTATGAGTTATAGATGTGTTTGTGAGCCTGTTTTGAGAATTTGAGGATTGGAAATTTTGTGAATCTGAGAATATTGAGCATTTTATTGCTAAACGCTGAGGTTTATGATTTATGAAAATTGAAAATTTGAGAATATTTAATATATGTGGGCTATGAATCTCATTTGTGATAAATGACATTGATAAATTGGAGAATTTGTGTGACAAATAATAGGTTGTTGTTGGATATTGGAAATTTAAACTTGGTCATAGTCTAATTTGTGATTTACGTTTATGAAGATTGAGAATTTACATTTCAGTAAATTTACATATAAATTGAAGAATTTTTAATATTCTTTAATTAGATATTAATAAACGTTCTAGCTATTATGGTCGTTGGCTGTCGATGTTCTATAATCAACGATTAATGGCCCAATTTTCAATTCTGGATCCACCACTTATCATAAGCAAGCCAAATATTCATAGATCAAAATAAATCACACATTTACTCCTCGGACACAACCAACCATCAGTCAAATGAGCCATAAAATTTCTATAAATAGCCAAAATTGAAAATTAAATAAAATTACATTCAGTTTCTCATAGAACCATAGATTATATTAGAAATTATTTACAAACATATAATAGGAATATAACTTGTAGATATATCCGCTATGGCTTTGAACTTTTAAAACCAAAGAAAGTAAACCACAAATAAAAAAATAAAAATAAAAAAATTAACATAGTATTAAACCATAAAAAATGTAATATAGTGGACCAATGAGTCCGGAAATTGTTCCCACAAGGACTACTATCTAACAATTGATTAAATTATTCCTAACTCTAATTTGATCGAAAATAAATAATAATTTTGTGATTGGTGTCTAAATTATTCTAACTAAACTAAATTAGTCTAACGTACACAATTTATCGATATGAATTTTAAAAGTACGAATGTGGATGCTAGGACTTACAATTTTACCTATGAATCCCCTTTAATTCGTCAATAAAGATTTATAACTATTGTAGTGTTCGGTCGAATTCTTCTAAAATATTCAATTTACCTCCCTCGAGTTCTCATTGAGTCTATTTAACTTTCAATTCTATATCTCAATTTGAATCAACCTTAGTTAAACGAAGTATTTATTCAAAGAATTCATTTAATGATCGCAATAATTAGTATATGTGTCTCTATCTATTATACTAAATTACCAAATTTTACCATGTAGCCTAAATCTAAAACTCTCCTCTTGATTTGTAATAGATTCACAAAATCATTGAATAATTAGCCAAAGAGTTCAAAACATTTAAATTCATGAATAAATTAACACATGCATTTAAAGAACTAGAATCTTGAATAAAAGAGATAAAGGATCACACATAGATTACATTATTCGCCCTAACTATGAATTTAGGTATTCATAATAATGAAAGGAAAACAAAAATTATAGAGTTTATAACCAAGTTTTGAAATCTTGATCATAAAAAGAATTGGATCTTGCACCAAGAATCTTCTTCAACTTCAAAAGTAAACCCTAGTTTTTGCTCTTTGATTTTGATAATTATCATTTTTCCTCTTCCCCCCCAAATTGTGTGGAACCCCCTTAAAAGTATCAAAAACTTGTATTTATAGTATTTTCCAGTTTGGGTCCAGTGTAAGGTTTTTATGGGTTTCAAAATGGATCAAAACAAGCCTTAGATACACCTAGACGGTGCCACGGTGCTATGGGAGTGGCACCGCAGCCCTGCAAAGACGGAATGGTGGTGCATTGGCACTATGGTGCCACCTTTAGAGAGAAAAACTACATTGCACCTCATTTAGTATTTTTATCATTACTGTTCCTCCCGATATGCTATTTAAGCGATTCAAATTAGGTTGTAATGATAACTTAAAGGGTTTCAACTTTACCCAAAATAGATATTTTCCAATTTGAATGTTTACTAGGCCAAAAATAGGTCTCAATCTCCAGCTGAAAATCTAAAACATCCTTATGCGGTTGAAAATTGATTTGTGAAATTATTTTGGTCATATTTCACTCATTTTGACTTTTAATTGCATCCAATCGATCCCTAACATTCTCGAATCTTAATCGTAAGTTTCGGCAGAACTTTTGAGTATGTACACTTTAGTCCCCATACCTTGGATCTTGTCACTTTTTTCGTCAATTTTCACTTCTTTCTTTCAAATCCACTTCCATTCATCGAGTTTCACCTAATAACATATTATATAATAAATTAGCTGTAATTTCATTAAAATAATTACGAAATGTAAACATTTTAGAGTCCGAATAAATGTATAAAATACACTTAACAAACACCAAAAGATGTCGACTTTTCTTTTGCTTACTTCTTATGTTATGAATAGATCGCAAGATGATGACAATAATAAAATAAATATAAACAAAATAAGAACATCAAAATTTATGTGGAAACCAAGATGGGAAAAACACAAAAAGAGGAAGAGAAACTCACTATTATCAATAGTAATTGTGTTTACAACAAAGTTTGAATACTCTCAATTAAGATATAAAGTTTTCAAGATCTTGTATGAATGTTATGATATCAATACAGGTCGTGAAAATTATAAATGCCTAAAATTCAAGTTGTAGATGAATAAGAGTTCAGAAAACAAGTTAAAACACGAAACGGACTTGAGTCCTAAGACCCTGTTGCTCTAGTGTCATGCTAGCAGTAGGGGAGCGGCAGCTCCACCTCTCGAGCGCTAAGCAGGCGGCAAGTCTGAGAAAATTCGAAGGTGCTGCTTGAGCGAAAATGCGGCGAAGAGTCTTAAATTCATTCAAAGACTTATCCAAACTCCCCTTTCCAACTGAAACTCCAATTCCAATGTAGTTTCGATCCCTTGAATGCCAATTCAACTAAAACTCCAATTTCCCAATACAATTTGGGTCATATTACAGCATCTTTCAATTTCTACGTTTAAATGGTATCATCTCTTACTGCCCTACGTGGTCTTGCTAATGTGGCTGTGAAAAAAGAAGACCAAAAGACGAAAACATCTAATGACGTCATGTATCCACTGGTTTTGGACGATAGAATGAGCATTGCAGTTTTCAACTGGATCTTATAGAATCGTAAGCAAAAGGATGCAAGGATAATAAAATGTATTTACAGTAATTGGCTTCTCAAATTTAACTAAATATATGCTATAATATGCCAGTACCAATTAGAAAATCCACAGTGCTTCTTTAATAACTATAATTAATAGTTAATACCTTTGAGGAAAGAGAGTGATGTTTTGGATTATTAATGTATAGAAGTATTCTATATAAATTAGGGAGGACTGCATATATTTGATTAAATTTGATGCTGAGCCAGAAAAAAACTGCATTGGTTATTCAGTCTAGTATATGCCACAAGGGTTATTTTGTTTTCAATAAGGGTAGAGTCACTTCAAGCCCAGTCATATATATATATATATATATATATATTTTTTTTTTTGGCAAATTACCGGGGAGGAGGGAATTGATTGGCCATCCGATTTTACAAGCCAATAGCACTGATTATGATCAGTCTTCCCAAGACCAAATGTACAGTCATTTTCATGGTGAAACACTACAAAGGCTATTTCCTTTGAGCCCCACCAAAAGTGACAGAATTATTTAGTATAACCAAAAAAACTAAAGTAAAAATGCCAGTGAAAATCTTCATTTTTATGCAAAATACGTTCTCCAAGTTCAGTATCTCCAGAAGCGCAATGAAGCCATAATGGGTTGGGACTCTGGGAGTCCATTCACAACATGCATATTATATCCTCTAGTAAAGTGCCAAGAAGAACTCAGTTCTTGAACAAGGTGAACTAGGGTTAAATCTATCGACGACCACTTAACTTTATATTTAGTGTCACCGTAATCATTCAATTTAATTTTGTTTCACCAGACCACCCAACTTTATGCTTAGTGTCACAATAGCCACCAAATTTGATTTTATTTCACCATGATCATCCAATTTCATAAAACCTTTCATCATAATTACCCAACTTTTTTTTCACAATTTTCACTAATTTTAAAAGCGGTAAAATGATAACTTTGCATTATATATATAAATAAATTTTAAAAAAACAAAAATTAAAGTTTTTTTTAAATAAATTTTTATTTTATTTTATTTTTCTAAATAAAGCTTTTTAAAAATAAGTTATTATTCTATTATTAAAAACTTTTTGTTTTTAAAAATAAGTTTTTTTTAAGTAATATTTTTTAAAATAAGTTTTTATTATTATTTTTTTTAAAGATTTATTATATATATATATATATATATATATATATATATATAATGCAAAGTTAACGTTTTACCTCTTTTAAAATTAGTGAGAATTGTGAGAAGAATTTGAGTGGTCATGGTGAAATAAAATCAAATTGAGTGATCATTGTTACACTAAGTATAAAATTATATGGTTATGATGAAATAAAATCAAATTGAGTGATCATGATGACACTAAGTATAAAATTAGATAACAGTTGATTGATTTAAACTAGGTGAAATATCATAATACGTGAATAGAAAAAGGTTTTCAATTTGATGAAGTTTGGAAATAATTTATGGACCTCATGTTCTCATGTTTGCCTCGTTATATAGTGATATACAGAAGCAAGATTGACAAAATTTGTTACAATATTTTACCTGGAAGTAACAAATTTGGATAATCTTGGATTGTAATTGTCAAAATACTATCCCTTATTCTATATATATTATGTTTCCTGTTGAGTCTTAATTTGATTTGAGTCTTAGAGTGTGTTTGAGCCACATTATTTTGGAAAAATGTATTCTGGAATAGTAGATTGATGGAAAATGTGTGGTTAAAAAAGAAGGAAAAGTTATTGATGTGATGGAAAATATTATTTTATTGAAAAATGTGTGGTTGAAAATGAGTAGAAAAATGAGAATGAAAAAAATAATGTGTACCAAACAGGGGCTTAATCCCGTCTAAATAGTAGATTGATTAAGAATATGTGGTTGAAAAAAAAATTATTGATGTGATGAAAAAAATTATTTTATTGAAAAAAGTGTGATTGAAAATGAGTAGAAGAATGAGAATGAAAATTTTAATGTGTACCAAACATGTGCTTAATTTGATTCTGGGAATACTCTGCCTAGAATAAACAAATTTCGGTGTTATTAATTCAAATATTAAGCGCTTGCCTGGGGCCATTTTGTGCCAAATTTTTAGCCAAATTCATGTTGTTATGTAGTGTTTTATAGTGCGTAGAGTCGCAATTGTTGACTGAATGGCTTAAAAAATGGGACCCATTGACCTTTCCAACTATAAAAAATTGGCTTAAAATCTTGACAAAATGGCTCCTAGATAGGCGCTAAATGATTGTAAAAGTTTATATAAATCTAGGTATCCCAACTCATTTAGTCCATGTTTGTTTCCGTTTAAAATAGTTCTTTAATTTTCATACCCATTTTCAACCACACATTTATATAATAAAATATTTTATATGTAAACACAATATTTTCTCTACTTTTCAACTACACATTCTCAAAAAAATCACTATTCAAAATTCAATCTTTTCAAAATAATGACCATCAAACAGGGGATGAGAATTAGGTCAAGTAGCATATTTACTCAAAGATTTATAATTTTAGCCATTGATCAAAAGATAAGTATTAAAATAAATATATTTACTAAAAATTTAGAAACTACTTGAGTAAACATTATATGCACTAACTAATCTAGTCCACATTCAACCGTCCCGTTCAAAATCAATTGTCTTCATTCCCTTCTTGGGTTTTTGGGCTTGTTTTACGGAGGTAGCCGACTGTGAATTCCAGAAGTCGAGGGATCTAGAGTCAAAGGAGCTACAATACCACCCTTGAAGGTCGTTACAGGTTTTCACGACATCTCCCACGCATCCACCACATGCTGGATGACATGGACGAACGAATCGAATTCATTTGCTACGTTGCAGACGAATTGAATTCACTCGCCTCGTGACGGACGAACTAAATTCATTCGTCACATAGTGGACGAACTGAATTCGTTCTCCACATGGTAGAAGAACTAAAACCATCTGCCTCACGGTGGATGCTAAGGCTCGCACTCCGCATCACTTCGTTACATCTCAAACGAAGTGGTAGATATTACCTACGGAAACTAAGTCTGAAGTGATGAAACACAGACGTGATTACCACTTATACCGCAACCGTTCCACTTCAACCCTGTGTACTAAGATATCTTTTATGGAAATATCTCAAGAACCAAATCCTTAAGACTAATTGACGTGACGTATGACAGACTCCAAAACGTCAAGTCACAGACTACTGTGTTAGTGGGCATTAATTGAACTACCCATCTACGGATTGACACCTATGAAAGGACGATCCATCCTAGATTTAAAGTCACGTGCTTCACATCCAACGGTTCATCTCTGATCTCCTCTCATTATAAATACCCCTACCTACACTATGGAAAGGGCGCTCTGGGAAAAGAGAAAATAGTATATGATCTTTGCATTATATTATACATACGCACCTTTACTTTGATAACCAAATTCCAGTGATCATCATCGGACACCTTAAACCAATTTACCAACTCACTAACTTGACCATCAGAGTGATCACTGCGACTTTTACCCCCACCGAAAAAGGTCATGAGCGACTAACAATGTGTTACTACGTGCAGGAAAGAGCTTACGTGGAAGTCGTATTCTTTTGGCCATGTGTCTAGGTCACATTTTGAAGGTAACAAATTGGTATCGTTTGTGGAAAATGTTACTATAACCATGAACATCCCCGTAAAGAAAAAGCTTACCGAAATATTCACTTGGCCTCCCAATTGAAAAAGGGGTTGTTCTTGAAGAAAGAACAAGCGAAGGCCCCAAGGAAGGAATTTGGAGTTCCGTTACCTCCTGGAAGCAGGAATTTTCCAACCCTGAACAATGAGTTCAAGCAACGAAGAAGTTAATCCAAGGAAAGTAAAGAAGGTCTCTGAAGAAGAGATCCTCAGAAACAATGTCACCCACCAAAAGCCTCACCATCGCCATCGTAGGGGCGAAACAACTACTACACGGTTACCTGTTGATATAGCTCATATAGCTACCAACATGAGAAGTATTGCAGCCCAAAAATGCGATTATGCATAAACTCCTCATGCAAGTCCAAAATCAAAGAGGCTTCCAAATGCCTTAAGGTAACCAACAATCAGCTTACGACCAACGTAAGGTAGAAGTGGGGCAGAGCCACAGAACCCATTTAAGTCGACAAAAAGGTTGTGGTTGAAAGGGAAGTGGGGGTAGATGTCTCCTCTAATTATGCCCCAGGGCACCCTACCAATAATGCTTAGGTCGGAGAGGACAACTTCCCCCTGGATTATGAAGAGCAGCCCTAAAGGTCTGTGAGCGTGTTTGATCAGATAAGATGGATGTCTAGGAGTAGGAATCACCAACCCATCAAACAGCTCAACCTCAAGAACAAGCACAAAGCCAAATAGCCCATGTTCTTCCACCTAGGTACAGGCGAGAGAGATGTGGTATGATGAACTAGGAAAATCAAGGATGGTCGTCGCAGCTCTCGCCTAATTACTTGGTAGATGAGAATGATTTTGATGGACCATGTCTGTCCAATGAGCTCGATGACGACGATGACCTTCTCTAAAGAAATCCGTAGTTTTCCCATGTTTCCTAATTTCATGCCCTTTAAAATTCCTAAATATGAGGGAAAATGTAACCCTGAGAAATATCTCAATAATTATAAAACACAGATGAGTCTCATAGGCGCATTACCGACTTTGAAGTGTAGGGCCTTTCATTTAACACTGGGTGGAGCAGCCAAAGTGTGGTATGGTAGGTTAATACCACTCAGCATCAGGAGCTGGCCCGACCTAAAAAAATGCATTTTTGAACCAATATTTGTCTAAAAAGAGGAAGAGGCACCGATCCAACGCCTCCAAGATACGAGGCAAGCAGTAGGGAAAATGCTGAAGAATTGCCTATCTCATTTCACTGATGAAATAACTTACTGCGAGCAAGTTACGGACAAAAAAGCCCTCTTAGCTCTAAAATGAGGACCAAATATGAACACGTGATTTTGGAGAGACGTTTGAAGCAAAAACCCAACCACTTATGACAAGCTAGTAGAATTGATGAGAATTGAGATTGTCAATGATGAAATGATTGATCATTGAAATATGGCACCACAGGGACTTCCTCCACCCCAAAGGCAGATGGAGAGAGGACATACATCGCATTTGTTAAACCAACAATGGGCACAAACTGGGTACACCATAACCCCCACTTCTGGACATGCACTGGCCACGGTGACTTTAAACGCTATACCTCCATTGGCTTACAAAAACGATGGATCTAGCTGCAATGTTGGGGCTAGAACATCTAGGAGATCCTCTAACCCTAGAAATAGAGAAAGGAGTGGAGGACCTAGAAATAGGCCATCTGAGAAGGTGCGACCTTATTGTACTTTCCACCATTTCTATGACCACGATACGAGCGAATGCCAGGAGGCCTCCCATTTCGCGAAAAAGAACAATCCCTGCAATAGGGGGAGAGTCACCTTCAAGATGGTGCTACAAGGTCGAACTCAGGTGAGACGAGGTGACATTCAGCTCGACATGGCATAAATGACGATTGGGATAGGCCTAGAGGGGACATCGACCTAGGAGGGACCATCCCGTCACAAATGATAACAAGCTTGCTATGTTTTTTATATCGCAAGTGTACGATATCGTAACAAGTAGTAGAGTAGACTATTGAGTCCGGATATCGTTCCCACGAAGACTATACTTTATGACTTAATCTAATTTTTCTTAACTTCTATTTGACAAAAAAAAGTAAATATTTATGGTGATTGTGATTATTTTTCCTAACTACTTTTAACTAATTTAAAATATGAAATGATTGCAAACAATAGATGATTGAAAATTCAAATATGTGATGAATATTAGGGAATAACAATTTCATCTATTGACCACCTATACTCTTAGTCTAATGTAGTTTTCGATCGAATTCTTTTATTGTATTCAATTTACCCATCTCGAGTTCTCATTGAGCCTATTTAACTAATTAAATTTCATATCTCTATGGGAATCAATTTTAATTAAACGAAACACTAATTCTAAGAATTCAAGTTATGACCACAATAGTCAGTATAGGTACGAAACACTAGTTCTAAGAATTCATTATATAACCGCAATAATTAGTATGGTATCTCTACACGTTATACTAATTTACCGGATTTTATTATATGATCTAAATTTCAAACCTACCTCTCGATTAATAAGAAACTCACATAATAATCAAATTATTGATCAGATAATCTAATCATTAAACTCATAATAAAATCAACACATAAATAAATATATCAAGTAAATCTTGAATAGAAAAATAAAGGATCACAAGTCGATTACTTTGTTTTTCTTAATATTAGTTATTTATATTGTAAAAATAAAAATATGCAAAAGTAGAAAGATATTATCAAAAATTGACAAAACGTGAAAATTTCTAGTGTTTTCCTTTCTTCTTTCATTTCATTTCATTTCCTTTTCCTTTTCTTTTTCTCTTTCTCTTTTCTTCTTCTTCTCTGCGTTACGCGTGTTGACTTTTTCTTTTCTCCTTTTTTTTCTTCTTTTCTTTCTCCCTTTCTTTGCTCTTTTTCCTGGCTTTCTTTCTTGCCCCTTTTTTCTGTTTTTCTGCCTCCTGTGTCCGTCCTCTTTGTGCGTGAATCTGTTCGTGTCTATCAATCAATAATATATATATATATATATATATATTGATTTGTGCATCCAATTAAAATTTTCAATGCAAGTATATTGAGGTGTATTTAACTCCAATCCATTTAATATATTATTTCTCTCCAATGAACTCTTCTTTGGATTTTGCCATTTTTCGTCACTTTTACATTATTTTCTCCAATTTTTTGTTAAACATAAAATTTTACCTACAAAACAGAATATAAAATATATTAGGTAGAATTTAATTCAAATGACAATAAGATATCATGATTTAGGGCCACGAATAAGTGTATAAATTACACTTATCACACCCCCAAAGTTGAATATTAGTTTGTACTCAAACAAAATTAAAATCAAACAAACAGACAAACGAGCAATGCTAATTACCTAATTGGTGGTTAGTCAATCAAGTAAACCAACAAGATTTTGCTAGTTAACGTGGCTTTTTATCACTGGATTGAAATCATAGTAACAAATCTATGCACAACTTCGATATCACAATACAAAAATTAAAATTCACTTTCCATTGTAAAATTGACGTATGTGTGTAAAGAATTACGCATAGCATTATGAATTCATAAGTTATTTCAATTCCCGACCTTCAATAGTCAAATATGTTTTTCATCACTCGTAAGATTCACATACCCCCAAACTTATTCTTTTCATTCTTTTCTAGTGTGTGAATTAAGGTTGGATTTTTTTTTTACTATCCCCACCTCTCTAGTTTGGCAAAATTTTACCAATCGCAGTTCAATATTCAATAAACAAAGATTCTCTATTAAGTTTGATTGTTCAATATCTAGGATTTAACTAGGCTAACAATCTCTTATCAAAAGTCAAAATTTCTTAAACAAGTGCTTGAGACTTAACAAAGACATTTGGTGCGTCTTCTATTATATGCACATGTTTTTTTTTTTTTTTCATACGAGTAATTGTTTTCCTTTATTTGAAGCATTTTCTCCCTTAAACTTTTTAAATGACCCATGTAACAAGCTTTCGACCGATGACTCACAAATTAGATGACCATAGGGTACCAGGTTTTAAAGACCCTAGCAGGCTTAATTGTTCGAGTCATAAAGGCTACGAAGAGAAATTTTCTAATAAAATTTTTTTGTGCTTTGATTAGTGCAATGTCCCTCATTTAACATCAATTCAAGTAAAATGATCTCTAACTTGAGATTTTCACCCTGTTGCATTCTATTAATCTTAGACAATCCATACAAGATTTTTAATTTCACACGTGGAATCCCTATTTATCTCAAGCCCCAAGCTATTCTAAATTTGGTCCAAGAATTTAACATTTAGTGGTTTTGGGTTTAGTATCTATGGTCTACTATTTCAACCTATTCAATTATGAAATCAACTTATTCCTACGCAATACTTAACTTAATTTATATGCTCAATATATATCAAAATTTACATGTGAAAGCAAAAATTAATCTAAGCATGCAACTTATTCACCATTCATAAATCAATTCATAATTCAATATATTCGTCATTGGCAGTCAGGCAAACTAACTCATACAAGCACACAAAAAGAAAATTTTTTTATTATATATTTTTTACTGAAACAAAAAAAGCACACAAAAACACATTAAAAAAATGAAAACTCGTGTTTTCCACCTTCAAACTTAAACTAGACATTGTCCTCAATGTTTTTAATCATAAATCCATACATATAAAGGGGTGTGGAAGAACGTGAAGAAAAGACTCCCCTGATATAAGTTGTAATTGAATGGCTAGCTTTCCTATTGCTCCCCTTGGCTCCTTGATCAATATTGGTTTAAATGTTCCGCGACATCATGTTTTTGAAAAATCAAATAAAGTATTAAGATCAAAAAATTGGAACAAGTGTTACTTAACTCTAACATCTAATAAACCAACAAACGTATCAAAAACCTGAAAGGAAATGTGGTATGGATAATGAATCATAAATAAACTTAAAATAAACTAAACTATTCTAAAACTCAAAAACAAAGTAAATAAAGAGGAAAAAACGTGGGTTGTCTCCGAAGAAGTGTTTCTTTAACGTCATTAGCTTGATTTTGTGTCATGTTTGATCATGGTGGCTCGAACCAGGTTATGCAATCATTGCACTTTGTGCAATTTTCATTTATGCACATTTTTTTTTGTTCTCCATTTTTTGATATTTCCATTTTCATCTCTACCAAGAAGTCCATCGAAATTTGAATTTTTATTCTGACAGCATCGTTGATCAGGTGGCTCATCAATTCTAAAGCAATGATTTTTGTTGGAAAGTTTCTCAAATGGGGTATAAATATTAAATATCTCTAGCTTGTCCCCCACCCTCAATATTAGCTCACCATTTTCCATGTCAATTAAAGTTTGACCCATTGCTTAGAATGGTCGATCCAATATAATTGGGATGTCTCGATCTTTTGGTATGTCCAGAACAATGAAGTCCACCAGAAATATTAAATTTTCTACTTTTATGAGCACATCCTCAACTTTGCCACGTGGCTTTGAAATTGTTGTAAAAGCTAGTTGTAGATTTATTGATGTTGATTTGACTTCATCCAATCCTAATTTCCTATAAACAGAATGTGACATTAGATTTATACTAGCACTTGTGTCACACAATGCATTAATGGCACAAGAATTTCCAATTGAAATAGGCAAAGTAAAACTCCATGGATCTTTCAACTTGGGAGGTAATTTGTTTTGTACTCTTGCACTACTTTCCTTCTTTAATGCCACAATTTCAAACTCCGAAACTTTCTTTTCTTTGTCAACATCTCTTTCAAAAATTTTGTGTAGCTTGAAATTTGTAATATTGCATCAATCAACGGAATATTGATCCGGAGCTTTTTGAGAACATTAAGAAAATTTTCAAATTTTGTATCTTGTTTCTTCTTCTTGAACCTTTGAGGAAAATGAATAGGAGGCATGTAAGCCTTAACAAGACTTGGTGCCTTGGCAGTAGATGCTTCTATACTTTCTTCATTCTCAATTGAGGCGGGTGCAGATTTTTCCTTCATTATAGCTTTATCAAATTCTTCCTTGTCCTCTTTTCTTTCTGGTTGTTTCACAGTAATCTCTGATAATTGTACCCCACTCGTTGTAGTTATAGCATGAATATTTTCCTCCATTGATTTCTTTCGAAGTTTTTGGAGGAATGGAAGTTGAGGTACATATGCTTTAACTTTTACAGGAGCTCTGGGTGGATTGTATTCCACTACTTTTATTATCCTCACTTGCTCTTTAGGATTTGTCATTGTATTGCTTGGCAACGCTCCCTATGGACATTCTGCAAGTTATTGAGCTATCTGACCAATTTGTGTCTCCAATTTCTTGATAGATGCTTGTTGATTTTGAAAATTAGTATCAATCTGTTGGAAAACTTTGTCTATTTTCTGCACATATTGATGAAACATCTCCCCTAAACTTGGTTTGTTCTCCTGCTGGGCATTATTTGAACCATTCCCATGTTCATTATCTGACCATCTGAAATTCGGGTATTGTCTCCATCCTGGGTTATATGTTTGCGAATATGTATTAAAATTGCGACAGCCATTCTGAATGAAGTTGACTTATTCTTCTAGAAAACCCATAGACATGCATTTTTTTGTCAAATGGTTAGCTCCACATTTTTCGCATGATGGACCATCCATCACTACATGTGCTCTTCTCGTTTGTGATTTCACCAATAGCTCTACCTGCTTTGTCAAAGATGCTATTTGCGCATTTGTAGATGCTGTGTTATCTAATTCATACATCCCAGATGCTCTCTGTGGTACCACCCTTTCTGATGAGAACATTGAATGTGTAGTGACAATTAACTCAAATAAATCAACGGTTTGTTTTACTGATTTTCCTATGATCAATCCACCAGCAGATGAATCCACTTAAGATTTTGACAGCGGTGAGAATTCGGTGTAGAAGTACTGCACTTGAATTGCCGGTGGGAAGAATTTATTGCAAAATTTTCTGGTCAATTCTTCCCATATAATAATACTTCTATGAGGTTCTACGTCTAACCACTCCAATGTAGAATCTCTCAGTATATATGGAAATAATCGCAACTTAATAGTGTCTTCATTAATCCCCAGAGTGTGGAAGTTCTGACAATTTCTGATAAATCTGAAGATATGTGTGTTCGGATTTTCATAAAGTAAACCGTTGAATTGTAGAGTATTGCTCATCAAATTAATCCACTCTGCCCTTATTTGAAAATTATTTACCCCAAAATTTGGATACACAATACTGGAGCGCGCAGGCACGGCTATGGGTATCAAGAACATTGAACTGGCAAGTCTCATTCGTTTATTTCCCCTTGCTCCTATAGCTGATCGGGTAGCGCCGCTTTTCTTACGGCCACTTGTCCAATTGGCTGAATAGGAATATAAATATTTTGATCGTCAGACATTTGATGTTGTTTTTGTTTGTGTTCCCCGCGTCTTCGTCTGAAAATACGTTCTATTTTCGAGTCAAACGATTCAAGATTGTCGCTTTGGGTACGGAGCATACAACGAACACTTCTTTTGTTGTTTTTTTAAAGAAAAGAAAGTAAAATAAAATAAAATCAATTAACAGTTAAAAATAAAATAAACTAAAACTAAAAGTAAATAATTCTCGACAACAAAGCCAAAACTTTGTTACGTTTTTGTATCGCACGTGTACGATATCGTAACAAGTAATATAATTGACCATTGAGTTCGGATATCGTTCTCACGAATACTATACTTTATGACTTAATTTAATTTTTTTTAACTCCTATTTGACAAAAGCAAGTAAATATTTATGGTGATTGTGATTGTTTTTTCCTAACTAATTTTAACTAATTGAAAATATAAAATGATTGCAAACAATGGAAGATTGAAAATTCAAATATGTGATGAATATTAGGGCATAACAATTTTATCTATTGATCACATTTATTCTTAATTCAAGATTCATAACCTAATATAGTGTTCGATCAATTCTTCTATTGTATTCAATTTATCCCTCTCGGTTTCTCATTAAACCTACGTAACTAATTAAATTTCATATCTTTATGCGAATCAATTTTAGTTAAACGAAATACTAGTTCTAAGAATTTATATTATGACCGCAATAATTAGTATAAGTATCTCTACACGTTATACTAATTTATCGAATTTTACTATATGGTTTAAATTTCAAACTCACTTCTTGATTCATAAGAAACTCACATAATCATCAAATTATTGATCATATAATTTAGTGCATTAAACCGATAATAAAATTAACACATAAATAAATAAATCACATAAAGTTTGAACAGAAAAATAAAGGATCACAAGTCGACCGTATTGTTTTCTCTAATATAAAAATTAGTAATTCATATTGTAAAAATAAAAACACGCAGAAGTGGAAAGATATCACAAAAAATTGACGAAACGTGAAAATTTTTTATGTTTGCCTTTCTTCTTTCCTTTCCTTTTCTTTTCTTTTCTCTCTCTTTCTTCTTCTTTTCTGCGTTTTCTACGTGTGTCGACTTTTTCTTTTCTCATTTTTTTCTTCTTTTCTTTCTTATTTTCTATACTCATTTTCTTGGCTTTCTTTCCTGCCCTTTTTTTTTTTTCTATTTTTCTGCCGTCTGCGTTCGTCCTCTCCGTGCGTGGATCCATCCGTGTCTATCTATCAATTATATATATATATATATATATGTTTCCAGTTAAAATTTTCAGTGAAATTATATTGAGACTCATTTAACTTCAATCCATTTAATATATTATTTCTCTACAAGGAATTCATCTTTGGATTCTACCATTTTTCGCCACTTTTGCTTTTTTTTTCTCCAATTCTTCATTAAACATAAAATTTGACATACAAAATAGAATATAACATAAATTAGGTAGAATTTAATACAAAAGACAATAAAATATCATGATTTAGGGCCACGAATAATGGAGGACCGCACGTATGAGGCGAATCTTGAAATGTACAAAAGAACTACACTAGGGAGGCTAAGGATCCACCCTTGGCCAGCTATATAGTGAATCAGCACCAACAGGTGAGACCTGTAGAGGCCATGACGTTTACTTAGGAAGATACGAGGGGCAAAAACTATCCTCACTATGACGCGTTAGTAGTAAGAGCGGTGGTGGCTCAAAATGGATTGAAGCGCATGCTTATATACAACGGTAAGTTCTATGAATATCTTGTTTAGTTCTGCCTACGATAAAATGATGGTGGATCACGGATTCACTCTTATGACTACCCACTATATGGATTCACTAGAGATAGCATTATTTCGAGAAGAAGGATTACCCTCGTTATCAAAATGAGGACGCCACCCCTTGTAGCTAACCACTTTATGGAATTCTTGATGGTCGACCATCGGTCTACGTATCATGGAGTATTAAGGAGACCGACCTTAAAGGAGTTGTGGGTTGTGACCTCCATCCATCATTTGTGCATGAAGTTTCCTATCGAGCGGGGGATAGCTAATGTTCGGGGTCATCAGATAGGTTAAGGGAATGTTACCTCAACTCCGAGAAAGGCTGAGCGTTGGGGAGTTAATATGGTATTTCTTGTTATTGAAATGATCTACACCCCTAAAGAATGGCAACCCTGAAGAATGGCAAATCCCTGCATAAGGGGAAGATGTCGAGATGGCAGAAGCCCTTGAAAAAGTTGATCCCGAAGAGGCAGTGTTGGACGAATTGGACCCCCGAATCACCAAGTTAGAGTTACAAACTGCCCCAGCGGAAGAACATGAGAGTTTTCCTATGGATCCTCAGTGCACAACCAAAACCCTACGGGTAGGAAGGGACCTGGAAGATGAAGTAAATGAGGAGCTGAAGAAATTTATAAGAAAGAACTTTGACGTCTTTGCATGGAGACATGATGATATGATCGTAATAGACCTGAAAGTTAGCAGCCACCATTTAAGGGTTGATCCAAACAAAACCTCACACAAACATAAGAGAAGAGTATTCAATGTGGAAAGCTATGAAGCTTTGAATAATGAGCTCAAAAATTGATAAAAAATGGTTTCATCAGGGAAGCCACCTATCCAAAGTAGATATCCAATCTTGTGATGGTAAGGAAAAACAATGGCAAATGGAGAGTATGGATTGATTTCTCCAACCTCAATCAGGCATGCCCAAAGGATAGTTTCCACTCCCTCGGATAGACCAACTGGTAAATTCTACTGCATGGGACAAACTACTTAGATACATAGATGCTTACAAATCTCCATGCACTCGATGGACGAGGACATCACTTATTTTATCATAGATAGAGGATTGTATTGTTATAGGATGATGCCATTCGGATTGAAGAATGCTGGACCTACCTACCAAAGGTTGGTGAACAAAATGTTCGCTGACTATATTGGCAAAACAATAGAAGTTTACGTGGACGAGATGTTAGTAAAATCCTCCAAGTAAAGGATCATATAAAGTACTTGGATGCTGCCTTCTAAATTAAGAGAAGATACATGAGGTGGTTGAATCCACTCAAATGAGCATTTGGCATGACTTTTGGTAAATTCCTTGGGTACATTGTAAACCAGTACTCAATTGTTTTATCTCCAAGGCCACGGACAAGTGTCTTTCCTTTTTTAAGATTCTCAAAGGGGAAAAACGTTTATATGGACAGTGGAGTGTAAGGAAATGTTCCAGGCTCTGAAAATTCAACTTTGACAATCCCTTCCTATATAAACCTAAGGCGAGCCCTTACTGCTTTATTTAGTGGTATCCAACGATCCTGTCAGTTCGTTTCTTATAAGAGAAGATAATACACACAAGCTACCCGTTTATTACATAAGTAAGACTTTATTATCGGTAGAGGTACATTACCTGTACACCGAAAAGCTCGCTTTTCCTTGATCACCGAATCTCGAAATTTAAAGCCATACTTCTAAGCTCACAACATTCATGTGTTGACAAACTTCTCACTTAAGCAAGTCCATCAGAAGCCAAACACTTCAGGAAGGATGTTAAAATATGCAGTTGAGCTCAGTGAGTTTGATATAATGTACAAATCACGGGCCTCAATTAAGGGTTGGGCTCTTGCAAACTTTGTAGCTGAGTTTGCTAAAGCTTCTGAAATGGACGTGAATATAGAACCGGTAGAGCTTCCTACCTGGAATTTCTTTGTTAGTGGATCGTCGAGAAAGCTGGTTGGGGGGTCGGAGTAGCGTTGGAAAGCCTCGAAGGTCATAGGCTCAATTGTGCTATGAGGTTTGAATTCAAGGCATCAAACAATGCGGCTGGATATGAGGCACTCATAATCGACCTTTGTTTAACAAAGGAAATGCAAGTAAGGAGGTTGCTAATCAACAATGACTCACAATTGGTGGTAAGCTAAGTCAATGGAAACTTTTCGACTAGAGACAAGAGTATGGCAGCGTACCTCAAATTGGTCGTAAACTTTCTCCCCAACTTTGAAAGATTTGAATTAACACAAATTCTCCATCTTGAGAACACCCACACCGAAGCTCTGACGAAGTTTGCTAGCAGTAAGGATTCAAAACTCCTCAAAGTGATTCCCATTGAGTAACTGGCCAAACCCTCAATCGTGGGAAGAGAAGAAGCGATGTGGATCGAGGGACAGCCCGACTTAGATGCAACCCATCATCGCATTCCTTAGAGAACAGACCTTGCCTAGAGATAAAGTTAAAGCTCACCGGTTTAGGATAAGGGTAGCTCCTTTCACTATAAAAGATAGTGTACTGCATAAATAGGGTTTCTCATCCCCCTCCTTAGGTGCATCGAGGAGGAGGAGGGGGAGGGGAAGGGGGGGGAGAGAGAGAAACAAAATATATCTTAAGGGAAACCTACGAAGGGGTTTGTTGCAATAATTTCGGAGGACCAGCACTGGCACACAATGTGCTTAGGCAGGGTACTACTGGCCCATCTTATAAAAGGACTCGATACAGTTTGTGTACAAGTGTGACATATGTCAACGTTTCTCCAATGTGTAAAGATAGCCACCATAATAGCTCATGATGATATCGAGCCCATGGCCAATTGCCAAGTGGAGAGTTGATTTCATAAGATCGATACTGAGAAGGAGGTGGAATGCCCGTTTCACCATAATTGTGATCTACTACTTTACAAAGTGGGTTGAAGTGGAGCCCTTGGCTAAGATAATTGAGGCAAACACTTTCATGTTCTTTTGGAAGAATATCATATGTAGGTTCGGTATTCCCCATTCTATCGTGTCAAATAATAGTAAACAGTTCGACAATAGAAAGATTAGGGATCTGTGCTACGAGCTTGGAATTAAGAAACATTTCTCAGCAACTTATCATCCTCAAACTAATGGACATGTTGAAGTGATCAACAAAACCATTAAAAATAGCTTCAAAAGAAAGCTGGATCCTTCAAAGGGGGCCTGTGTTGATGAACTCTCCTACGTTTTTTGGGCTATAGTACCCTAGCAAAACTGAGACCGGACTGGAGAAACTCCCTTTTCCATTACTTACGGAGCCAAGGCCATGAGCCTAGTATATGTTGGAGTGCTTTCGCCTCGTCGCAACCACTTTGATGAAGTGACTAATGATGAACTACGGAGGTATAAGCCCAAATTCCTTGAAGAAATGAGGGAAGATTCTCAAGTCAAGCTTTCCACATACCAACGCAAGATGACTCGCTACTACAATGCCAAAGTGAAGAAAATGACCTTTCGTATAGGAGATTTAGTACTCCGAAAAGTTTTCCTATCCTCGAAGGAGCCGGGAATAAGAACATTAGGACCCATTTGGGAAGGCCCATCTCGTATCACGTGGAAGGTGCGACTCGGCACCTATAGGATTGAAAGCTTGGAAGGAAAGTCGATGCCTTACCCTTGTAACATTGAGCATTTGGGGAAACTTTCGAAATGGTGTAACCTTTATAATGTAAATTGTTTTGCTAATGAAATGAATCAGTTGTCACTTCGCCATTTTTACCCACGTAATGCCCTTAGAGAGATGTGTGATGCCTTCCACAAGGCCACCTCTGTCAAGGATGTCCACTTAATTAGGAGATATGTAAGATGCCCCCACTGTAGTTGCCTCATTTATCCTTCCAAAGAGATGCTTTCCATGGATGCACTATCCACCATGAAGAATCTTCGAAAGGTGCATGATGCCTTCCACGAGATCACCTCTGTCAAGAATGTTCACTTTGTTAGGAAAGACGTCTGACATCCCCACTGGGGTTGCCTTATTGGCCCTTAAAAAATTGATGCTTTCCCCGGATGCACCATCCACCGTGGAGAATGCCCTTGGAGAGATGCATGATATTTCCCATGGGGCCCCTTCTATGAAGGATGACCATTTGTTTAAGCAAGATGCTTACACTTTAGTTTCATTTGTTAAGCAAGTGTTTAAACTTTAGTTTCATTGGTTAAGCAAGGTGTTTACACTTTAGTTTCATTCGTTGAGCGAGATGTTTATGCTAGTTTCATTCATTGAGCAAGGTGTTTACACTTTCGTTTCATTTGTTAAACAAGGTGATTACACATCTCATTTAAGAAAAAGATGTGACTACATTAATAAAAATTGGCCGAAGCAATTACAAAAAAAAAAAATAAAATGAAATGATCTAGGATCTACAACTACGACGGGCTCGCACCCCACCACCTCCTTTTAACGGGCTTCCTCTTCGGCTTCAATTTCAGGACGACCCCCAGTAGGTCCGTTGAATTTATCCTCAAGGAAGTCGATGTCTAGCTCTAGATGAACCTCCCTTAGGCGAGCTAGCATCTGCTGGGCATTCCATGAAGCACAGTAGTTGGCGAAGTCATCATACTCCTTCATTTGATTGAAGTTGTTGTTATAGTTCTGCACAGACACCTCACCCACGGTCTTCACTTCAGCCTTTAGAGATTCTATCTCTTCCTTCTGGGCTTCAGTTAACATCCCCACCTCAGTTTTGTTCTTATTTTCCCCTCCAACACCTCAAAGGCTATCCGTTGGTGTTCATTGGACTAATCAACCCGTTTAGTAAGGGTAGTCACATGAGAAACAGACTCTTGGAGTTCATTCTCCAGTTGGTTCACATGTATTTCAGCAGCATCCAATTTCACCTACACCTCAATTATCTTTGTCTTAGCCTCTTCTACCTCGCTTTTGGCCTTTTTGACCTCATCTTCCCATTTCTCCGAGTCATCCGACCTTTGGTTGAACTGATGAGAACCACATAGTAACGTTCACTACGCAACCCTACAAAAGATTGATGATCCTAAGAAAGTCCAAAGAATAATCCGGTTTAGAGTTTGAACCAAGAATAATGAATCTGGCAACCAAACAAAATGAAATTTGAATGACCTCTTGATTACACAATGCGTGGTCCACACTTGATGTTGAACGCCACAAGATTAACTTGATAAGTTCGCAAAATTTTAAGAAGAACAAGATTTGAAAGCAAAATAGCCTCTCGATTATTTATCAATAATGTTGTGTCTTACAATGAAAGTAATGAAATTTATTTATACTAAACCCTAATTAAGGTAGTTAAAATGGAAATAGACTCTCAAGATCACAAATATATCAAATAAAATAGAATCCTAATCAATTAAGGTACTTTCATAAAAAAGAAAATTTTGGCTCCCTAAAATAGCCATGCGGCTGCATGGTGTTTTTCTATGTGGTCGCGTCGTGTGGAACAACACGAAATAAAATTTTTGCATTCGGTAGACATCTATGAGGCCGCATGGCTTTAATTTGAACTCTTCTTTTTCCTTGTGCAGAATTTCGTGACAATTTCGGATTGTACTCATGGGCAAAAATTCGACACCCGAGCTGAAAGTTATGCACATTTTCATCCACACTGCTCGTTTACTGCTTGAACCGATTTAATCCATTTGGTTTCTTCTTCCGAACCGAACATGAAACTTGTTCCTTGACTTGACTTGTTAACTTTGACATTTCGTCTATCATAGCTTGAGAAAGCAATCCCATCAACTCTTTCACTCGCTTTGCCCTCGAACGTGTCATCTGATCTCCTTCGATAATCAACGGGTCTCGTCCTGGGCTTGGCTTCGTAGGGATCGACTCCTGGATCATATCATGAACTCTTCATTTCTTTGGCGGACTTCATACCAACTCCTTCGCTGTAGTGCCGATCCAAAGTGCACGAGCCACACAAGAATTATTGGCAACCAGCAAATCCTAAACCTCACAAGAGGCAACGTGATTCTGCTAGTCCTTAATCCAGAATTTATTGTGAACCTGAGCGGTAGAGGCAGTTTCAAGAGGTAACATCTCCATGACTCTCGAAAAGCTCATCTCCCTTATTCTTCAAGATGTCAGATACCTTGCTGCGAGGAGGAGGATTCGTAGGTTTCTTAAACCATTTCTGGAGTGATCTACAGATTGGCCAATAAGATTTGACGGGGCAGTTCTCTTCATCACCAAGCCCACAGCACCTCAGAGGTAGTTTCCCTAACAACCCCAGTAGGATAAATGAGGTGGAGGTGGATGTGGTTTGGCCATTGTCGCAACCAAAGATTATTCCCCGAATGGGCCTACCTTTCTCCTTTTTATTAGCGAAGTGTCATCTTCCAGTTCGTCTTCCTCCACAAGCAGCTAGCTGCCTCTTTTACAGAAGGTTTAATTTTTCTACCTGTTTCTTATACGCAGAATAACTAGTTTTTAAGGCCTTCTCCTCAGTCACACTTCAGCGAATTGCTCAATGGTTTCTTTGTCAGGAAGTTGTCTGTAAAAGAGAGTTAGTACGTTTAAGTAGGCTATTAAATGGAACTAAAAGTGCAGATAACTCACCCTGGGATGCCATCAGCATGTTTAAGTATTACTTTCCATCAACTCTTGTAGCTCCGATCCTTGAGTGGCTGCTGATAGATTTGGCTAATAATATCTCACCGCTCAACAGAGATGTCACATCTTGACAACGAGTCTACAAACAAAGGAAGTATTAAGTGATAAAAACCCATTTTAAAATTCAAATAGTTAGGCAGAAAAACTTACTGGCAAAAAAATAAGTGGTTGGAACTATAAGATGAGCCATGGGATCATCTTCCATAGTGTCCTACCTCTAAGATACTTTGAACCATGATCTCTTCCACTCCTTTACCGAGGAGGGCACATCTATCACGAAGGGGGAGTGCGATCCACATGGAGTTAAGTAGTACCACCTCTTACTTTTATCACCTCCAACTATGTTCTTGGGGAAGTAAAAAGAGTGGAAGATGTTGAAAGGCATATCTACGCCTAGGCTAGCTTGACGCCATAGCATCCAGGAACCAATCATCTGTCCCTAAGGGTTCGGATGGAATTGGATCGGAGCAATCCCATACGAGCATATGACAAACCGAAAAAAGGGATGGAAATGAAGCCTAAGATTCGCTCTCAGTAAATTTTCGCTTACAGCCACGTAACCTGGCCTTGGATAATAGGCTTACTCAGGGATGATGAGATCTATACTTTAGGAATCCTAAAAACTTCTCTACACCTAGTTAGTTTCTTTGGAGTGATGTTGGAGGGATAAAAGTCCCCCATTGAATTAAGGTATTTACAAGAGGAGTGGGCAATTTTCATATATTTTCCCTCGACCTGATAGCCCTATCTATCTCGTTTAAGGAAATAACTACTAGTTCCCTCACCTCCGAACTCCCCTTGGTGGGTCTCTCCTCATTCACAAACTTAGGTCCAGAAACTTTAGTTGTCATTCTTTGTCAATTTTGAAATAAAATGTAAGGAATGAATAATTACCTAAAGATTTGGGTTTGGAGTAAAATGGCGGTCACCGTAAGTTATCAAAGAAGGCCGGAGTTTCAAAGTGTTGATCATCCAAAAGTAGAATTCCAGAGATGATTTGTACGAAAAAATGAGAGTAAAACAAATGAGGAGTTTGGCCTTATATAGGTGATGTCAACAAGCCCCAATTGTTAGATGATTGCTGATCCCATCCTTACCGTCCATATTTTTGGTGCATCAGTGCTGCTGAATTCAATCGTCACATAATTAACAGTCCTCATGAAGTGGTCTATCTCACACGTATGCACAATGCATAGCATCGAGCTCAGGTATCCATCGCCATTACAGTCATTTATTACTTGGGAAATGTATCTTGGAAACATGTAACGTTAACCAAAATTGCCTTGGAAATTGCAAAGGTTCTCAAATTATTAACACACAAACCTAGGTTGTCCAAATACTTAGGATTTCACCTCTGCCATAACTTTCCTTAAAAAGTTGCAATCACTCAAGTCTTGGTCCACTTCCTAGAACTTCGTCAGTGCCACATCTTTCCTTAAAAGTTTCAATCACGGACTCAGCCTCTGCCATAACTTTCCTTAAGCAACCACCCAGGGGTTCATCGTCCTGCTAGCACTTCGCCTTTGCCATAACTTTCCTTAAAATTTACAATCACTCTGGGCTTCATCCTTCTACTAGGACTTCGCCTCTGCCACAACTTTCCTTAAAATTTGTAATCACTCAGGATTTCATTCTCCAGCTAGGACTTCGCATTGGCCACAACTTTCCTCAAAAGTTGTAGCCGTTGAAGGCGTCTTTCAATTAGGAAACTACCACCAATGCCTGTACCCTACCAAAATAATACGCCTTTCTAAAATGGCCACATTGACAAAGTCCATGCATTATATGATTATCCATATACGAACTTGATGGACTATTGTTACAGGTTTCCACGACATCTCTCACGTATCCAAACGTGTCGGATGACGTGGACAAACGAACTAAATTCATCTGCAACATGGTAGATGAACTAAAACCATCTTCCTCATAACAGACAAACTGAATTCAGTCGCCACATAACAAACAAACTAAAATGATCTACCTCATGATGGATGAACTGAATTCACCCGCTACATAATAGACGAACTGAATTCATTTGCCACATGTTGAACGAATTGAATTCATTTGCCACATGACGAAACTAAAGCCATCCGCCTCATGACGGATGCTAAAGTCCACACTCCGCATCACTTCGTCACACCTCAAATGGAGTGGTTGATATTACCCATTGAAACTAAGTCCGAAGTGATGAAACCCAGAACATAATTACCATTCCCGTCGCAACCGCTCTACTTAAATCCTGTGTACTGGAAGATCTTTTATGGAAAGATCTCAAGAACCAAATCCTTAAAACTGATTGATGGGATTTATGGCAGACTCTACGACGTCAAGTCACATACTGCTATGTCAGTGTACATTATAAATATGAAATGACACTTATGGAAGGACAGTCCATCCTAGATTTAAAGCCACGTGCTCCACATCTAACGGTTCTTATATGATCTCCTCTCATTATAAATATCCCTACCCACATTATGGAAAGGGCACTCTCAGAAGAGAAAAAATAGTATATGATCTTTGCATTATATTTATACATACGAACATTTACCTTGATAACTAGATTTTGGTGATCACCATCGGACATCCAAAAACCCGATTTACCAACTCACTAACTTGACCGTCTGAGTGTTCGCGGCCGGTTCCATTACCACCAGAAAAGGCCACGAGCGACTAATGGTGTGTTACTGCGTACAAGAAAGAATTTACGTGGAAGTTGTATTCTGTTGACCACGTTCCTGGTCACTTTTCGAGGTCAACAAAGGTCACATTAGAATTGAAATGGTCGGGGTGAAGGTGGCCATAGAGGGTACTCAAATGGTCGGAGTAGGCAAGGCAACATAAATTTCCCAAGATTTGTACCTCAATTTGGGATTTGAAGATTTTGACCAGGAGATATACAATTAATCGAGGAAGAGTTGAAGATCTTTATTAGGATTTTGGTTTAAAAAAACAACAATAGTTTGGATTAATTTCTTTATTCAATTTTATTAAACCCGTTAATCTTTTTCATCCTTTTATTATATAATTTCAATAATATGATTAGCAAAATACCTTGTTATTAAGATGAATCGCGTAGCTAAGGTTAATACTTGTTTAATAGATTTCAGGCCAACTTGATTATGTGTTAGTTACTTATTGTGTGCTTATTTGGCATTCGATCATCCATTGCTTGATTTAAGGATAATAATGAGACCAGGAGTAAATATATTTAATTAGTTCATGCAATAAGTAACATAAGTTTTGATAAGAGATAGATTGATACTTTTATAGCTTATTCAATCATAATTGAATTATTGAAATTGTAAACTTTACGTATGTATAATTTACATTTAAATAATGAATTTATATAGACGTATAGTAAATAAGGGGATGTGAATAAGGTTAATTTTTTTTTTTTTGAGAGGGTATTACCTAAAATTGATTAATTCGATTGTATTCACATATGAAAAATAAGATGAATGAGAATGTTAAATAACCTAAGTGCAATCGAAATTGGTAACCACTTAATCCTAAAAATCCTCCACAAATACATTAGACTCGCAATAATTTAGATTAGTTAATATAATTTAGTTATATTTTAAACACTTGATTTGATAATTGGTAATTAAATAAATTTAGATTGAAAATATATTACGATAAAATTAATAGTAAATACTTAGTGCCTCTGGGTACGATACTTGGAGTCAAAAGTCACTATGATTACTTGTGAAGATGAGTATACTTCCGAAATCATACTTTCAAGCTTTTGGCATCATGGAGGAAAATAATTTGTTTACTTTGATTTTTGTTATTATTCTAGCATCGACTCACATTCATAATTTTATTTCTATTTCACGTTTTCTTGCATGTGAAGTTCGAGGGACAATGATCTCTTACCATTTGATATGAAAATTGAACGAAACTTCAAACTGAGCTTAAGTAATAACAAGATAACTTAATGGCAGAACAAAAAATAGTCGTGCATCAGCACGTGTTTAGCAATCGATCAAAATTAATGAAGATGATTTGGCACTCAAACAATTCAACACACCACATGTTGCTCCAAATCAATCAAGGCAACCAAACTTTCAACCACAAATGGATATCTTTCTCCTATTTAAGAAAAGGTTATCTTGTGTGCATAGGCGCTCGAAGCTCAATTTCGTAGGCATTGTTTGTTGATCTTTTTCAAAACCTAGCAATGGTTAATCTTCGTCTCTTTGAGTTTTGTTGTATGTACTAGCAAAAAATCTCTCATTCCTTAAATAAATCCAAACAAGGTCATCTTCATTGAAAACCTGAATTCTTTGATAGGTATCTACAGCATCTTTTTAAGACTTCTTACTTTCCTCGAGTTTTTTCATTGCTTCTTCTTGGTTCCTTAACATCGTGGTCGTAAAAATCTTTAGCCTTTTTGTCGATGTTGGAGATGTTGGAATATTAGCAAGGTTAAGATAATTATTAGGAGTGTGCCAATACACAATTTCAAAGGGACCTTTTCTTGTGGAGCAATTTACAACTGAATTATAAGCAGAAGTAACAGTGTTCTTTACTTTTGGCATGTTTTCAGCCAAATATGAAGAAAAATTCCAAATGTATGGTTGACAACTTCAGTTATCCGTATGTCTGAGATAATAAGCACTACAATATAGCAAATAAGTGCCCATTCTGATTTTCAAATTCCTTCAAAAAATGGCTAAGGAATTTTGTGTTGCGACCCTAACTAATAGAATTAGGTAATCGATGAAGTTTAACTTCTTTAAAATAAAGATCAGCAGTGTATAAGGCATCCATATTATTTTTGCATTGAATAGAATGACCGATCTAGAATGATATGACCGCCAATAACGAAGAGCTAAAACAATGGAATAGAGCTTAACTTCATAAGTTGAATAATTCTTCTTCGTCTCATCGAAAGAAATTGGATATTTCTTAGATGAGTGCTCCTCCAATCCTGACACTAGATGCCTCACAATCAACTTCAAATATTTACTCAAAATTTAGAAGTGTAAAGATTGCTATGGTGATAGTTTTTCCTTGATAGTCTAAATCAAACTAAATCAGTTTTTCCTTGATAGTCTAAATCAAACTAAATCAACACCTCAAATCACGACCCAAAACTAACTATTACCACACTTTGGTTGTTTTGGTTGTACCCACAAAGGACAAAAGGGGAGAGTTTTATTGCAGCCACAAAGGCAAAAATGAAGATGGAGAAGACAGTGAGGAAGCACAAAACAAGACAACAGTTTTCTCAAAAGAAATAAAGTCACAACAATAACACGTAAACGACCAAGAAGGAAAGGGCAACAATATATAAATAATATTAGGTATAGTAACGGGCCGGTCCAAAACCAATAGGTGGACCAAGTAAACCAATAATGGGTCAACTCTAATGGGATGGGCCATGAGAAGTTCAAATTAAATTAGGTTGCTTCCAATATCCCCAAATAGTTTTAGGGTCATGTCATTTCATTGATGTGTCAATATTTTAATTCAATCATTTGGTCGATGTAGACTGAGAAATTCTAATGATTTAGCACCACGCCAAGAAGGTTGTTTGTCAATAATTTGCCCAACAAACCTCCACCTTGGTGTCAAGTACCTACAAGAAAAAATATTATCACTAATTAGTGACAACTCCATAAGGAGAAACAATAAAATTGGAAATTATTTACCTCCACTGATGGTTAGAAGATCCTCGCAACTTCTAAACTTTACCAATGACAACACCTTAGTACCCATGTCCGAGGGCGAATGGTTATACTGTGTATGTACATTTTCAAGTTTTATAACCTCTTGTGATATAATATCTTTAATGGATATAGTCTAACATCAATGTGATTGGTCTATTCATAAAAAAATAGGACTTTTTGATATATAGAAGATTAACTATCCGAATATAGTACCACATAATCATTCAAAACACAAAGTTCATGAAGTAAACCTCCAAACCACAAAACTTCTTTAATTGCTTCAGTGGTAGCAATATATTCTAATTCTGTCGTGGATAGTGAAACTATATGTTTTAATTGTGATTTCCATCTAACGCAAAAGTTACATAAAGTAAACACATAGGATGAAGTCGATTTCCTATTGTCCTTATTCATTGCACAGTCCGCATCTACAAAACCTTTCAGTTTTACTTCTTCTTTGCTGACACCAAACTTTAGACCTACGTCACTAGTCCCCTTCAAATACCTTAACAACCACTTTAAGGCTTCTCAATGCATGGGAACCAGATTAGACATACAATTACTAAGAGTACTAATAGAAAAAGCTAAGTCTGCTCTAGTGCAAACCATCAAATACATAATAGATTAAATCACATTAGAATATGGAATCTTATGTATTCTATTTTCTTTTCATTACATGGAGTATGATCTTTAAATAATACAAAATGATTAGCTAAAGATAATATAACAGAACTACAATCATGTATGCCAAATATTTTCAACACCTTTCAAACATGAAAAGACTGATTCAAAAAAGAATGCAAAACTTGACCTATATATTTCAATTTTCATACCTAGGATTCTCTTAACTTTACCTAGATCTTTCATGTCAAATTCTCTATTCAACTTTATTTTTATCTTACTTATCCACTTAGGTGATGTACCAAAAGTACATCATCCACATAGAGCAATAAGAACACATAGTCATTATTAGTATCATCATGTTGAAAATACAACCAATGATCAAACTTCCTTCTTTGAAACCTTATAGTGAGTACAAAAGAATAAGATATTTTATACCACTATCTAGCTATCTGCTTTAAGCCATCTAAAGACCTTTCAATAAAAAAACACATGATCAAGTTTTAATTTGTCTTCAAAAGCTTTAGATTAATTCATAAAGATTTGCTAATTAAATTCAGCATGTAAAACAATAGTTTTTACGTCAAGTTGTTCAAGTTCCCAATCAAAATGTGCAACTAATGCTAGCATGATCCTAATAGTGATGTACTTAACATCTGGTAAACAAATTTTGTTATAATCAATACATTCTTTCTGTGTGTATCCCTTAGTCACTAGCCTAGGTTTAAACCTTAGGGGTTCAGACACACTAATACTCTCATTAACCTTAAAATCCACTTATAATCAACATTTGATTTGTTCTTAGGTCTAGACACTAACTCCCAAGTTTGATTCTTTTCTAAGAAATTCATCTCATCTCTCATTACCTTAAACCACTCTTATGATTATTCACTTTTCATCGTCTCTATCAACTAGTTCCTCATAGCTAGCATGAGCAAAAGTTAACTCAGATTCACTGCCTTGTTTGTCTTCCCAATATATCTCTAGCTAAATTATAGTCTACTAAGGATTTTTATCCTCAGGATGCTCTTTGTCACTATTTCCTCTCCATTTTCCAACTCAAGTTGTTCAACTTGATTCTCCACCTCATTAGGGGTGGCAGGAACAAATTTGCTAAGTTTTCTTAACTCCATCTTCAGCGGATCTCTCTCTTTACCTGACTCTTCTTCACTAACAAGTCTGGATTCAGTCTTAAGACAGGACATTTCAGCCTTATTAAAAGTGACATCTTTACTCACAATGATCTTAACCCTCTTTAAGCTTTTATCTCATAACATATACCACTTGTTGCCATCTGGGTAACCTAGAAAAATACATTTTCTAACTCTAGGTTTAAACTTTCCCTCACTCTGATGAAAAAATGAAGTACAGCCAAAAGTTCTAGGTATATATTAATCACTTAACTTATCAGATCATTTTCATTAGGAGTATCACCGCAACAAATGAAGTCAAATTAATCATATAACAAGTAGTCATAACGGCTTTGCCCCAAATAGACAAGAAGTACATATTTTCACCCGAGGTGGGATTACTAGCAGGACACCACAAGTCTGAATGCACATATTCAAGTGTGCCTTTAGTTTTGTGAGCGCTTGTGGAGAAAAAAGTCCGATGATGTTTACCAAACACACAATGATCACAAAATGATAAATTAGACACACAATTATTACCAAATATACATTTTACATTAAGAAGCTTAGGCCTCTTAATATCCACATGTGCAAGTCTATTGTGCTATTTTGTGTGTGATCAACCTTGAAAGAAGAGATAGATGTATCCAAACCTCTTATCACTTCTCCAATAATGATATAGATATCATTTTTTGTGGTTCCTTTAATGGAAACAAGTACCCTTAATCATTTTTAAAACTACATTTCCAATTTTACAAGTAAAGTCAGCTTTCTCAAGTCTCCATACTGAAATTAAATTCATAAATAGTTTAGGAATGTATTTAACATCTTTGAAAATGTACACAAAACATGTATCAAACTTCAAAGTAATATCATCAATCCCAACAACAGTGTAAGCTAAATTGTGACACATCATAACATGCCATCATTAGATTCATGCAAGTTTTCAAACCAATTCTTTGAGATTTCTCATGAAAAAATACACCAGAATCACGTATACACTCATGCAAAAGGAAATTAGCAGTTAGATTCAATTCAGTAGTAATAGCAACTGGACTCGTAATCATATAAACTTCACCCTCATCTAGATTGGAAGCAGAAGACAAAATATTTACTCCATATCTCTCTTTACGATTTAGCTTACCCTTTTCTTTATAACATTTCTTAACCTTGGTCTTAGATTTTGATCTAAACCTACCCTTACCATTCTTTTTACCTCCATTACTACTTGATTCACTGCTACTTTGGCATCCATCATTGCTGTTTTGCCTTAACTGAGTTCTACCCCTCATCATATGAATCGCACCGCTTTTCCTATCATGTTTTTCAGCCCTCATCTCCATTTCCTTACTTCTAAGGGAGTCAACGACAATTTCGGGTGTCAAGGTGTCTCTACCGTACTTAATAGCATTTATACATCATATGAATTTCACCGCTTTTCTTATCATGTTTTTCGGCTTTAATTTTCATATCTTTACTTTTATGAGAATCAATATGAATTTCAAGCGTCAAGGTGTGTTGGCCAAACTCAATTGCATTTTAACTTACTTATAAGTGTCGACATGAAATTAAGCAAAATTATAAAGTTGTAGGTTTCAGACACCGTCTCTTTACAGTTAACAATAACTTAAACAAGTTTGCTAAGTATGTCTAAATTGTCATCAAGATCGTTTGAAAAATTCATTTTAAAACTAAAACAACGTTCAAGTAAATTTTATTCGGAGCATATTTGAGAAAATAAAAGTCCTCAATTTTTTTTCAAAGTTTTTAGTGATTTTTACCCATTTTTTTTTTTTAAAAAACGGGGTAAGACAAGTGTAAAATGATTGAAGTGTAAGTAAACTCACCAACTTCCTTTTTTTTGTTCTTTTGATAAATCAGTAGAAAAATTGCATTCAATGACTTTTGAAACATTTTGTTGAACCAAAATACTTCTCATTTTTTGTTGACAGAGTGAAAAATAAAATTACATTTTCCATTAAAAATTTCCAAATTAAAATTGTGAGTTGTCATTCTTACTAATCAACCAAAAATGCACAAAATCACAATTAAGCCACAAAGTAGTACTAGGGTTGTAGACAATATACACCACTCTAGATTCGCAGGGTTTTGTGATATTCGTGATCACAATATCAATATCAAGGAAATGTTCAAACGGGTATAGTCTAAGTATTCTAATGGAATTAACGATGCAACAAACAAGTATGCAACCAAACAGTTTCACACACAATGTAAGTATTACACTATGACACAAACAAAAATTATATTACAAGACTTAAAATGAGTTCTATCCCTACTTGACTCATCGGTACTTTGGTATCCATCAAGACTGTTTTGCCTAAACGAAGTTCTACCTCTTATCATGTGAATTCCATCACTTTTCTTATCATGTTTTTCAGTTTTATTTTCCATTCTTTTATTTTTAAGAGAATCAATGACAATTTCAAGTATCGGGTGTCCTAGTCAAACTCAATCGCATTTTTAACTTCCTTATATGTGTCAACATGAAATTAAGCAAAATTATAGTTTTGTAGGTTCTAGACACCGTCTTTTCATTGTTAAAAATATCTTAAATAAGTTTTTTAAGTATGTCTAAATTGTCGTCAAGATCCTCTAAAAAATTCATTTTAAAACTGAAAAAAAGTTCAAGTAAAGTTTGTTCAGAGCATATTTGAGCAAATACAACTCCAATTTTTCTCAAAGTTTTTTAGTTATTTTAAGATTACCCATTTTTTTCAAAATAACTTAAGACAAGTGTAAAATGATTGAAGTGTAAGCAAGTTCATCAACTTCTATTTTTTGTTCTTTTGATAAATTAGTAGAAAAATTGCCTTCAATGGCTTTTAAAACTTTTTGTTGAATCAAAATACCTTTCATTTTTGTTGCCAGATGGAAAAATTACATTTTTGTTAAAAATTTCCAAATTAAAATTGTGAGTTTTCATTTTAACGAATCTACAAAAAATTACACAGACTCACAATTAAGCCATACAAAGTAGTCCTAGGGTCATAGGCAATATACATCGTTCTAGATTCGCTGGATTTTGTGAGATTTGTGATCACAGTATCAGTATCAAGGTAATATTCAAATGGGTATGGTCTGTGTATCTAATGAAATTAACAATGCAACAAACAAGTATGCTAACCAAATAGTTTCACACACAATATAAGTATTACACTATGACACAAACGACAAGTATATCACAAAGACTAAAATCTGATTATATCAAGTAAGTTAAAACTTCAAACACGTAGTAGTTTAAAGCAAATAATTCCTAAATTCTAGCACAAGCAATGATTACCACATACGGTAACCCTAATCCTAATATCATCTTACACGTTGACTCGCTAATGTTGAAATTTAAATTGGATAAGCCAATTTACCATAGCAAACTAAATCTGATTGTCCATAATTTCGAAGAGATGTAAATCTACTACTTTAGGATTACCACTATTAGCCCTAAAGTTTCGGCAAATGCAGCAACACGATAAGTCGATAGTGCAAGCCGAGCATATAGGGGTAAAATTGTCCAAATCTATTTATAACCTGAACAAAAAAGTAACACTCTCAAAATGTTCAGAACGATAGAGTGAACAATTTGTTTAAAGAAAAATTCTCTAGAAATGCCACCATGCACGACCGCCGCCTCAACACGCCACATAAGGAAAGGCGCCCCTCTTTGCAGAGTTAGGGACTGTCCTCTGTACGTCCAGTCAGTGAGTGTTTTGGTCGAAATCAACATTTAAAGATTCGGTCAATATGGGAAAAATTTTGTTCCGGCCCATTTTGATGGGATTTTTGGCCTGAAAACTATCACCAATAGCTCTGATATTAGATATGACAGAAGATTGATCCACTAATGGTGATTTCCAAGCATAGTCTAAATCAAACTGAACTCGCACCTCAAATCATGACCAAAAACCTCTAACTATTCCAACATTTTGGTTGCTTTGGTTGTACCCACAAAGGGCACAAAGGGAGAATGATATTGCACCCACAAAGGCAAGAACAAGGATGGAGAAGACAATGTTGAATCACAAAGTAAGGCAGCCATTTTCGAAATTAAAGTGACAACAATAATACGTAAATGGCTAAGAAGGAAATGGCAGCAATATATAGATAGTAGTATGTATGGTAATTGGCCAAGTTCAAAACCGATAAATGGGCAAAAATAAACCAATAAATGGGTAACCTTTAATAAACCTTCCAAGAATTGAACAGGATAGGCCAAGAGCAGCTCTAATTAAATTAAATTGTTTCCAAAGGCCCTAAATAGTTTTCGAGTCGGGTCGGGTCGGGTTATTTCATTGAGGTGTCAATATTTCAATTTAGTCATTTGGTCGATTGAGAAATTCTAATGATTTAACATTATCGTTCGGGGGGTTGTTTGACACCCATTTGCCCAACAGCGTCAATGGTGCTGAAATAGTGCTAAAATTTCTAATGAATCAACAGTAAAATGAAGTCAACCTATGAAAGCTCCGTGCTTATATTGGTCTTTAGCAGTGGGCCATTCTTGAATAGCTTTGATCTTATCTTTATTCACTACAAAACTTAGAAAAACTAGGTGAGTGGTCATAAAACAACACTTATTAGGTTTATTAGAGCTTTTCTTCTCTCAAAGTCAATAGATCAACCCTCAAGAGTTCAATATGATCCAACGAATTTTGACTATAAAAAATAGTATCACCAATAGAAACAATAAAAAACTTTCTAATAAAAGGGTAAAGAGTCCTCAAGCAAGTGCTTGGAGCATTGGAAAGGCCAAATACCATAGCAAGCTAATCATACAAGTCTTCTCGTGATTTGAATGTCATTTCTATTCATCTCCCAACATGGTTCTAATTTGATGATAACCATTTGTAAGATCCATCATAGAGAACACTTGTGCACCAACAAACATGTTAAACATATCATCAATTCATGGTATGGGAAACTGCTACTTGATCTTAATTCAATTCGTGCTTGGCTATCAACACACATATGCTAAGAAACCATCCTTCTTTGGTGTCAAGAGGCCACGGACATAAGCTTTCCATAATCTACCATTTGCTCAACAAATTAGTCACATGACGGTTAAGCTCTCCATGCTCCATTAAACTCATCTGGTAGTGTGCTTTGTTGGATGGGACAACACCTAGAACTAATCAATTTGGTGCTAAATTTCCCTCAAAGGAGAAAGACCATTAAGTATCTATTTGGGAGTGTTGAATTCTTCCAAGAGTTTTGACATCGTTAGGAAACCTCTATAGACAGTATTTCTCCTTTAGCCACCTTAACATAGATCACTCCATCATTTTCAGCCTTTTTTTCAATTTGTGACAAAGTAAGCAATGCATTTCACTCCTCTTTTAGAAGATTTGAGATTCCAAATATCTTTTCATGACTAAAGAACAATTTCATTGTTTCTCATAGTAAGTATTTTTTTCTACCATCACAAATAACAATTTTATCATATTGCATATATCTAGCCAATAGTATGTGCCCAACATCCTTAGAAGTTACACCACACCAAACTTTATCACGATGATTTTGTAAGTGTTATGCCTTATATCCAATTGATGTTTTGGACATAAAAACTTTTAAAAGTTGATCGACGTATTTTATTTATGACAGATTTATTATTTACTTGAATTAGTATTCTAATAGATTAAATAATAGAATCCGTAGATTCAAGTCTTAATAACTTGTTAATTAGAAGGACTTGTGATTGCGAGATACAAATTACATATGATTGAATCTTAAATTATTCGTGGTCGTACATAATAACGGGATACGAATATCGTTATTACAAATAGATTATCACGTGTGGCATTTCTTACTTGTGTACTAAGTAGCCGATCTTACAAGTTAAAGTGTGAAGAAACTTAAATGAACACGTGAACATTTTGTTATAGAACAAAATATTGGAAATCCACTGAAAGGATCCATGTAAATAACTATCTGAGTATCGTGATTAATCTCTTACATTCGGTAGTAAAATTGATCTTTTGACTTGAAGTTATCATAGTGTCTTATATGGGCACAATCATATTTTAGTGATATTAGATGTTGATCTATCAAGAGTCGCTAATATGGTATAAGTCAAGTATGTTAAGAATCATATGAAAATTGTAAATGATCAATAGAGAATACGTCACTATGAAATAGTAAGAGATTATGCTTTGCATGTCATTCAGTTAAGTTGATAACAAAATCTTTGGACAAGGTGTACTCTTAAGTCGAAAATAGTTTTCGACTTAAACTGACTTAATAATGAAATAAACGATATAGTCAATAATTGAGATTGGCACACTTATATCTCGTAATCGATTGGATTATATTGACGAAGTGATTATAATTTCACGCTAAACGTAAAAGTTTAGTTGTGTCACACCTCGTGATATTTTCTATCATATGTGTTGCCCTGATACATTGATAGATGTCAATTTGGGATAACGAATGTAAATTATTTAATTTAGGTATGATAAATTAAAAGGGTGTTTAATTTATCTTATTTTGTTAGATCAAAATAGTAATTTACGTTGTTAGACTTTGTGATTGATAATCTATTGGGTCACATACAAAATGAGAACTAGAAAAATGGTATTTATTAATTAATTGATAAGCATTGGACAATTAATTAATTGTGTTACTTGTTAATAGACCCGAGTTAATTAATTAGATTAATTAATTTATGCACCAAGTTTAATTAGATTAATTAAATATTGGAGCGGGTTACGTTTAAGTGTCGGGTCCAACCCACATTGACTTATATTATAAATAAGCAGTTTGACAAATCAATACAATACAATTATTATCTTGCTAGCACAAGAAAATAGAAATACTACTTTTGTCATTTTTGTTTCCTGTGTGAATTTTTATTGGAGACTGGACAATTGTGGATTACCAGATCGTAATTGTTCGTGTTCCAAGATTAGCAAAAGAGTTTGCAAAATTCAACAAATGTATAATTTCTATTATAGTTTCTTTCTAAGTACAAAAAAGATCATTGGTGAGAATTAAAATATTATTTAAATTCTCCTATATATGTTAAGTAAATTTCCAACATTTTTAACACATTGAAAGAAACTAGGCATCTCTTATCAATCTTTACCTCATTGTCCGTCTTTCTCCATGAGATATCCTATGATTGAGGATGTGTCACCTTAAATTCTCCACCATTGTTTTCTTCTTGATTTTTCTTCTAGCCTTAGATATACTCGTGTGTATCTACGTTCTCTCCAAAAATCTCTTCCCTGACGTCCAACATGTTTTGTGTATGCAGGTTAACAAGACAATTAATCCATTTTTCATTCTTGTTCGTCTTCCGGCCCTTGGGTCTCGACTCTTCACATCAATTCTTCTAATTTCACTTCAAAGCATGTCTACTCTTCCCTTTACCTCTTCCAATTTCATCAATATATCTCAAGCTTGGGAATTTTGTCCTAAAACGTACAAAAATCAATAATAATAGACTCAGAGCACTGCATATCACCATCCAAGAATCTTTGTTAAGCAATCTATATAAGCGTACAATATACACTTATGAGATAAATCTGGAGAAAAGGGAATTTTAAAAACAAAATTGCTATATGTATATCAAATTTAACGTTAAGTTTAACATTGTTACGAGATGACAACTTTTTATATATTGATTTTAATAACACTTTAAATAATCAATTGCACAAATTTTGACACATGACACGGTGTCAATCTTAATGTACACTTTAAATGTACAATTTACACAATAGTTTTAAAAAATGGGGACTAAACAGGGGCTAAGTCTCCATTCAAGTTTTCCACTCAAATGAATTTTTAATTTTTAGTCTTTGAAGAATGACTATTTTCTAAAAGATGGTTAAAAAGTAAACTGATTGAAACATGAACAAGTATTTTTGTTGGGAAACCGTTCTACATTTATATTTAATTAAAAAATAAATAAACTAGAAGACAAAAGGGAAAAAAAACCGTATTTTTGTCCTTTTCCAGCCCAACCATACTCTCGTAGCCCGTGGCAAGTGGAAATTTGGAACATGATGTGAATGAAAAGTACTTGAAGCATAACGTGGCACTCGTGCATACTTTATTCGACTAACTTATCTACAAATCATGTTGGCCAACTTGCATTAGCTTTTCAAGATATGATAAAGCATATCGTTCGACTGGAAAAGTCACTATGAATTATAATTAGCAAAACGATAAAAGTAAATTTGAGTTGTCTTTTTATTTCTTGTCCACCAAATGTTTTATTTGAGCGTTTGTTTGATTCTCATTATTTCGAAAGTATATTTTTTTAAAAAATATATTTTTCAATAAAATAATATAACACGCAAATTCAAATTTTTTTTCTCAATCACACATTTTCCATCAATTTATTATTACAAAATACATTCTTAAAAAAAAAAAAAAAAATAGGGCTCAAACGGGATATCCGTTTCGCCATTGTTTGACAACCATTAAATTAATTTTTTTTTTTTTTGGGAAAAATGAATTTTAGAATAGTGTTTTTTTAAAGATTGAGTAGTTAAAAAGTTAGGAAAAAAAATTGGGTTCATATATAAAATATTTTATTGTGAGAATGTGGTTGAAAATGAACTTGAGAAAGAAAGAGTTTTATTTCAATGGTTATCAATCAGGGCTTAACATGCTAAATTATTAAATTACGTAACACTGAATTAGATTACCGAATTGATACTAAGTTAATTTAACAATTGTTGCTTTCAGTTTAAACGTGCTAAACATTAATAATTGACTTGTCATGTTCAACATGCTAAACATGCTAGAACCCAAAAATTTGAACTGTAAAATTCTTAAAGATGAAATCAATGGGAGGATCGATTCTCGTTTTGAAGTGCTTCAAATTTATACAATCGATAATGAAATAAAACATTTCTTGACTCAGAACGGAAGTTTGAACTCGTAAAACTGGAATCTACCAGAAAATAATAGCAAACCAAACGAATAATGTTTTATTCTGAAAAACAAAAAGCCTTTAAATAGGCACCGAGAACCATAATTTAAGCAAAAAGTCCAAAATAGACATTCATTAAATTATAACAACTAAAAACGCAAAAAAACAAAAAAAAGACGAAAAAAATCCAACTGCCCGCCAACGTGCCTTAAACAGCGAATTTGAGGTTGGAAACGACGTCAACCGGGGTACCCCCTGTTGGGACGGTGTGGAGCACTAAAAACCTTTTTCGAAAACATATTATAATAGAAATTCTGACACCGGAGCTGAAAGTTATGACCGTTTCTTCGGAGCGGTAGTTTTCTTATCCAATTTTCTATACATCTCTTCTTCAAACTCCAACGCTAATTGTCCTACATCATTTCCTCTTAATCTCATCACATCCATGAAAAATCTTTTTTCCATGTTATTTCATCATTACTGAAATAAAACCCATCTTCTTTGACCAGCCATAAGCATTGCCTATAATTTCCACACCTGTATTTGTCGCGGTTTACCCGAAATGCTTCAAACTTTTTCCTTTTTCCATCGCATTTCATGGTGCAAACATACAGTGGGGTCTTCCACAATCCAGCTGTGACGCTCCAGCTATAGTCATCGCGCTCCTGCAGTGCTCGCCCACCAATATCGCTGCCGTCGTCTGCTCCGCACCAGATGACCAGTGGCAAGGACGAGTTGTTGTTGAAACCGTTGACGATACGAACATCATAGCTTTTGTTGTCAAAATCATTCTGTTTCAATAAAAAGAATGCTGCGTATGATGCAAGGCCTAGAACGAATAATACAATGTATTTCTTCATTTACGGAGATTCTTAAGGACTTCTTTTGGGAACCATTGCTTAGAGTATATGTGGAGAGAGAGGCAGGGAGAGAAGGTGTTTCAAGATTTTTGTTTATGGTAAGTAGTAATTGTATGTGTATATATAGAGAGACTGAGAGAGAGAGTGTTGAGTATGTGAGAGAGGCTGTATTCAAGGTTTTTTTTACGATCGACTATGCTAGATATAACATTAAACGTATAATATGTCACGTGAGATATAGATGTATCCATTGTTTTTACATTGTACTTGATAAAAAGACAAGCAAAGAATAGAATTGTTATGAATTTATGAGCATAATAAATATGTCACGAACCTATTTATAGTGGTTACAAAAGAAAACATACAAGAATAATTATACAATATGGAATTAACCACAAAAGGGCACAAACCATAGAGATTATTAGTTATTGTTGACATTTCCTCTCAAACTCAAGGTGGATAGGTAGAAATAAACTTCTACCTTGAGTTTGGAAGTCAAAGATCAAAACCTTCTAGGAGGATGAGTTTTAGTGAAAGTATAATATGAACACGCAATTAATGATTTGAGCATCACCAAATAATGAGCTCAGATTATTCTCTAAAGAAATACTCAAATGTAACCATTAACCTATTTGAACAAGGCGATGGATTCCAAACGAAAATATATATTCACAACTTCTATTCCTATCGGTTTCCAACATACCGAGATGTTGACATTCATAAATTTATCTCACTCATTCGCATATCAAAGAACTTCAAGTTCACTAATAGCAACCAATACCCGGTAGCTAATTTAGGTTAAGAATAAAGTGTGACACATGCGATTAATTTTCCTAGCATGGTCACGCTATAAATTGGTCAAGTCCAATACAATTCCAAATGTATTATTACCATTACTTCAGAATGGACAATCTCACAGTCAAGACAAACTCGTGTATCCTAATTAGTAGAGTAATTTTTTCCTACAATCCACGTAAAATGTTATCCTCTACTGACAAATTGTTACTAATCAAAACATGAATTATACTTTATGTACTGCTCTGGACAAGCTCCTTAACTCATATTATCACAAAGAGATTGATGACCCTTATTTGTTTACTCAACTTGTAATGAACAATTAAGACCTAAAATTGAAGGTATTTACGGTAATCTCGTTGCACAACATTCGAGTCAAATTCAAGAATAAAAATAGGTGTCATTTAGGTAAAATAAAGGGAAATGATTACATACCATTGTACATAAAATTCTAGGAGAGACATTATAGGAAAATTTTAGGAGGCAAAACACGAGTTCTCTCATTAAAGAAAAAAAAAATAATTCGTATTTTTCTTGTAGTCGAAGCAAGAAGAATGAAAATCATTAAAAATTCATTGAAGAGATCCACTTGCTATACAATGAGTACACAGTATTTACAACAAATGATAGATATAATCAAGTTAAAAAACTCTTATCTACAACTAAGTGCTATGATTTGGTGTTATCTCTAATAGTATCATATTTTCGGCATATATGCTCTTATCTTATTTGTCTCTTTCGAGTTTCATCCACCAACAAAGTTCAGTTAGACTTGTCATTTTGAGTATTTGTAAATTATGATTAGTCAAGTCTGTGATTGCATGTTAATTAGGGCTAAAAAAGTGTATTTCTATATATAGTAATTGGGTAAAAAAAAATTTGTTTTGAATGAGATAGACATGAACTCTATAACGAGGATAGGATAGGATAAATAATAGTGTATAATGATTGCAAACTATAACTAGCCATGTCAACTAGTCGAGCCGAAACTCTAAGCTCGGGCTCGGCTCGAACTTTTTTTATCCGAGTTTTTTTAGGTTCGAGCCGAGTCGAGCAAAAGCTCGGCCTAAAAAATGAGGCTCGGCTCGAGCTTTCAAATCAAGCCTTAGCGGGTCGAGTCGAGCCGGCTTGATTTTTTGGTTTTTTTATTTATTATTTTATAGAGCTGCCTGCATGTAGGCAGCTACAGCAAGCTGCACCGAGCCCGATCTGTCGGAGCCGGCAAACTTTTTTGCCATTCCTAACTATAACATGAAACTGAAATAGTTTTATTGCCTTATGTCACATCACCTTTTAACATCAAATATATGAGCTTCTTTGGATCGAAGAATCTTAAGAAGCAAACGTGTATATTCTATATAGGTGATGTAAACAATTGATTGGACTAATTATCAGTGCACAATTAGGTAGCCGCACAAAATGGGCCCAAAATTGGTACAAAAGCCAAGATATGTCTGAATAAAGATTCTCATGATGGTAAAAAATTCTTTTGTCATTGGATATGAGTAATTCTTGGGGTCTGTTTGAGCCACATTATTTTGAAAAAATGTATTTTCAAATAGTAGATTGATGGAGAATGTGAAATGAATTTTGGAATAGTAGATTGATGGAGAATGCGTGGTTGAAAAAGAAGGAAAAATTATTGATGTGATTGAAAATATTATTTTATTGAAAAATGTGTGGTTAAAAATGAGTAGAAGAATGAGAATGAAAAAATTAATGTGGAACAAACATGAGCTAGATGTATACTTCAAGTGTACATCCTATATTTGATGAGGTGTTAAAAGACAATTGGAGGAAAAATTGTTTATTTTTTAAAACCGTCCGATGATTTGTTGCCACGTGACACCATATAAAATATGATGTAGAAGATGTACATGTAGCATGATTGATTGGATAAAAAATGTTGAATAAATATGAAATATATGAATAGTATCTTGTCCCATGGTCATGTTGTAAATGCAACTATATGTTCAAATTTAGCCTTCATTTGATACATATAATAATGATTTATAAAGATAAATATTAGTGAGTTTCACGAAATTTTGATAATAATGAATAGTTATGAATGTGTAATTGAAAATTTGAAATTAATATTTAATTTTAACAGAATTTATAACCTATTTAAAAATTTATATCCACAAGAATGGTTATTGTAAGGTTTCTCATTATTTTGGACTTATATGCATTGTGGGAGGAAACTATTGAACAATATGTAAGGTTTACCTTTGTCTTACATGCATTATGGAAACGTTTCCATATTATTTTTGGTAGCTAATAATTAGAAATACAATATTTGACCATTCTTAAGATGAATTCAAATATATCAACATTATGTCCGACACATTCATTTATCTTTCGAAAAGTTGTAATAACGTGGTATGACTCCTTCAAAAATCCAAAGATAATAATATCCAATTTTTTTGACAAAAAAATTTATTATTTTTTTGGCAAGAATCTTTTTGTTTGAAAAAAATTGTAGCCCAACACTACAACCTATATAAAAATGAACAATTGATACTTTTCAAATATTTTTGTTGAAAAATTACTATAATTATTGTTCAATTTTTTTACCCAAATGAATTGCTTCTAAACCAAGTGTAAAAGTTAGTTCATTGATACTTGATCAAATATTTTTATTAAAAAACGACTATATATCATGTTCAACTTTTCAACCCAGATGAATTGCTTCAGAAAAAAAGTATACATGATCAAGTACTTTGTTGAATAACAAATATACTTCCATTTTCAATTAAAACAAAAATAAAAGAGAATAGAAGAGAGAGAAAAAAATGTCACTCTTCATTCCCACCTCACCCATACTCTCCAAGCCCTTGGAGAGTTGGAATTGTAATGCCATGTGAATGTAAAGGACTCAAAGCATAATGTAGTACTCGTGCATACTTTGATTAGATTTAAGTTATCAACAAATGTTTGCCATTTTGCAAAAGCTTTTTTAAATATGATAAAACATGATAGTTCCTCGAAAAGTAATGGCCACTATTATAATTAGCAAAAGATAAATCTCATCGAAAATTATGATTATCATCAATTTATGTGATAGTGAGGACATTGCCACATTGTCTAATAAAACTAGTTAATATTTTTCTTCACAAAATAATGTGGTGATTCCAATGCGACATACACCAATAATGATCCTCATTACATGAATAATATTGCTCTTGTGTTTCCTCTCCGATAGTGTCAAGCGCCTTATGACTGGAAGTATATATTCGATGAATTAAATCACATAATATTGAATTAGATTAAACAAAAAAAGTAAGGGACAAAACTTAATCATCGATCATGTCTAGCTCAATGTACAAATATGCCAATCAATACTCAATCTCTTGAAAATTAAATTTTTAAGTGCAAACTTTTTAAAGAAGTTATAATGGTAGTATTAGATACCAGCTCTAAAATACCAGAAATTAAAATTTAAAATGCTTTAAATTTTATTCCATCTTACTGCAATAAAACAGTTCCATTTTAGCTCATCACATCTCTCTCTCTCTCTCTCTCTCTCTCTCTCTCTCTCTCTGGTGTCTGTTTAATCTCTCTCTCTCTCTCTCTCTGATTATTATCATGTTATATGATAATTAATAGGTTTGTGCATAAGATTTACCCTAGTGTATAATATCTCTTTTGGCGCAATCATAACATCATTGCTGAACCATGCAGGTTGTTTAAAATTTTTTAATATGCAGAGTGACAGCAATCTACAGGAAATCTCGGTATTCTAGCCCACACAAAGCAATCTCAAAAAAGGGCCCGACTTTTGGACTTCCTTTAAATTACTGTAACTCCGGACGGATCGTATAGTCAGTATAATATTTTAAGATGTAGAGGTTCATCATGAAGGTGCAATTGCAGAGCATACTAATGCTTCTACTCAGATCTTACTCCATATCATTCAAATCTATGATTATCTCATACTTTTTAAAATTAATAAAGAACTGAAAAGTTTAGAAGAGCGTGATATGATTAAAACACACTGGAATTTTATTTCTGAACTTCGATAATCTACAATGAAGAAGAGCTCTCCTTTTATAGAGGAAGAAGAGCAAAACAAACACATGAGACTCACGCGTTTCCGACGAGATGGACACGCGTCATTATTTTTATATAGACTTTTTTACCCAGCTTATCTTTCCTGTATAAAAGAAAGATTCTCAAAATAATTTTAAGAAACAGACAAATGACTCATCAAATGGACAAACAACTTTAAATTAAATAAAATTTTTACTTTAATAAAGTAGGTGTTTACTTTAAGAAAATAAATCATAACGTGATGTAGTGTTGTCTTTTCATGGTCTGTCATGGTGTGTCCAAATTCATTGAATCTTGTGGTCGTAGAGGCAAACCATATTGATTCAACCATGGTTCTTGAGTGTTTGTGGGTTCTTTATCATGTGTTTGTAAAATTTTTATGAGTTCTGGTTCATCAATTTCATATGGGTCTTGTGAATCTTGTTGCATACTGTCATAGTTGATTTGAGGAAATTGTTTATTCTGACTTGTTCTTGTATCCATTGATTTTTTCTTCATTTTTTCTGACTGAGTGCTTGATTCTGCTTTTTCTTTTCCTTTTACATTTTTCTTTCGGTTGTCATATTGAGAACCCCAAGTGTCTGCCTTTATTTCATTTGCAATTTTTTTAATTTCTTTTTCATGAAATTCTTTTTCTCTATTTACACTGCGATGCAAGTTGTCAAGATGTTGTCCTGTAATTTTCATTTGTTTTTTCTTTAGCTGGCTTCCTTCTGGAGTTCCCTCTGAGTATCTGAATGTTTCTCCAAGACTTTGTGTAGGTCTTCCAAGATACAGCTGTCCTCATTGATATTCAAATGCATATTCATATTCTCGGTCACTTACTGTATAAAATCTTGGGAGATGTTTATCTTTGTACATCTGAATGTCCTTTACAGTTCTTTGAGTATATTCCACCGGCAAAGCTTCCCATGCTGCATCGTCTTTATAATCTGGCCAAATATGTGGAGGAATATTTTGATTGATTTCCGCCATTTTCATTTGAAATTCATGAGCATAACTTTCCCAATTTTGATTCATGTTGAATGGTTGAACTGCATACTCCTTAACATGGGAAAAATAAGCATATGTTCATGCTTCAGTGAAATATCCCTGTCTTTAAAAAATTTAAGTCACATAGACATTATTTTTAAAAGTTCTGAGATTTTTAAATTTAAAAGAGAATGCTTGAAACATTTTTATCCAGTTTGAAATTGGATAGAATCATTAAAATTTTTTTTTTTTTTTGCAAAATGATCAATGGTTCTAAATGGAAAATCTAGGTTCATTTGACAAAATGAATCAAGTGCATCTGAAACTTGAAAAGAAATTTCAATTTGCCAAAACTCTAAAAGATACCATAAAAATAGAGTGTTTATTTTGTAAATCTCAGTGCAATGTGCTTTGGATCAAAACGAAAAAGTATAAATAATGTATAGTCTGGATGGAATCCAAGACCACCAAATGTTTCAATTCTAGTCTGTCCAATTACAATGGATTGGTATTTGAGCATGAGATCTTTGGATCTGGATTTGAGAGTTTTGGTTCTTATGAGCTCATTGATTTCAGAAGGAAAAGGATCTAGGTGAGGAAAATGATTTGAAGATTTTGAACTCATCGTATAGATGATTGGAATTGAAGGATGAATGATTAGAGAAATTTTTTGTCTGGAAAGAAGATCTGGTAGGGGATTATGTTTTCCTTTGATATGTTTGACATCAAAGTCAAAGTTTGAAAACCATTCTGCTCATCTGAGAAGTTGTGAATTTGGAATTTGTTGTCTCTTGAAAGAGAGCATTTTTGAAAAAGTTGTCATATCCATTTCTACCAAGAATTTGTGTCCAATAAGATGG
>CAIGRP010084374.1:0-13005 GCA_903798385.1 Fraxinus cuspidata
TTTGAAAGTAGAGTATGATGAAGAAAATCTGGCATTGATCTTATTGTGTTAATTGCCCGCTTCATTTTTTTTATTTAGAGATGCGATCTTATATAGTTGTGATACTCTCACCATAGATGAGGTGTACGATGTTTTGTATTCAAAAGAGAAGATGAAGCATTTGGTTTTTGAAGCCAAAGATGAAGAAGGTCTGGTTGCTCATGGTGGTTTTGGAAGAGACAGATCAAAGTCTAAGTTCAGTAATCAGATTTGTAACTATCGCAAGAAGAAGGGGCACTTGAAGAAGGATTTCTACAAATTGCAGAATAAAGAAAGAACGGCTGCAAATAGATATTCAGATACTTCGGGCGAAGCAAAACTCATGGAGAACGTTGTAAGTGATGGGGATCTCTTAGCTATTTTTGACATTGAGTCTAAAGTGGGAGAAGATTGGATTCTTGATTCAATGTGTCTTTTTGGCTACATATGAAATGGTTTCCATATGTGTCGTGGTTATGAGAAACAATGCATCTTGTCGGGTTGCTGGAACTGGTACAGTCAAATTGAAGCTTTTGGATGGGACAATTAAAACACTTGGACAGGTTCGACATATTCCAGATTTGAAGAAGAATCTCATATCTTTGTCTATTCTTTCAAAATGTTATGAGTTTTTTGGTGGAGGTGGATTTTTGAAGGTTTGTAAGGGTGCCCAGGTTGTATTGGAAGGACATAAAAGGTCTAAGTTATACATCTTGTAGGGTCGTACATAATCTAGAAGAGTTAATCAGCACAGATTCAGTACTGTGGTGGACATTCAGTTTGGTAAAATACCTTTATGAGCTCGTAAATGGTCGAATTTGAAGAATAATATTCAGTTGAGATCAGAAAATATGGATAATACCGCTTTGCCACTATCACCTGCGATGCTATTGTATTTAATTGCTAGGGACGGACCCAATGGAAAAAGGTATGTGGATGTTGATTTTGTTGAGCATGCTTTAAGTGGAGTAGAATGTGTACAATCTAGCAATGAGCCTTCTTTAAAAGCATTTGGGTTTGATTCTGCTTTGAGTGTGTTGCAACCCAATTTGGTAAATTATAAAATCATTATAATTTTTGGGAATCTGAGTTAATTCTACAAGAGTAGTGTTTGGAATCATTGGAAGAGGTGGAGTATTGTGTTTTGTTGGAGAAATTAATTTTTTAGTTATTATTGAAGAAGTCAGTTCATTCCTTCGTGGAATTCGTGTCAATGTGAAGATTGTTGGAATTTGGGTGTGACCCGAATTCCTTTGTTGAAATGTTTGAAGTATTGAAGAATTCTAATTGAAGTGCAGTCAAGGAGAATTCAGATTTGGAATGCTGTTGGAGTCCTATGTCAAGTTGAAGTTCTATTTTGGAAGCCCATTGGGAGTTGGAAATTAGTATTAGACTTGAGGAAGAATTTGGATGGAGAAAACAATCTGAAAAAAAAATTCCGCAGAATGCCCGGCCATGGGCGCCGCGGCTCCCGCCAACCTGTTCCAATTTTTCCGCATTTTCTTCTCCTACTTCATTTCAGACTCGATTTTTGGTAACCTACTTCATCAACAACTCTATCAAGAGGATTTGGACGTCCCCTACATGTTTCCCTATAAATATTTGGCTCTTCTATACAATTTTATAAGTGTGAGAAAATAGATTACTAGAATATAGGATCCACTGTAATTTTCTCTTTTTCCCATTATTCTTGAGTCAATAAAATCTCTTAATTCATTTGCCATATTCTTGTCTTCTTTTATTATTTTGTTTGATCATATACTTTATTATTATTTGCCATATAACTTCAACATCTCAATCATGTGGTTGGTTTCACAACAAAGTGGTATCAGATCGATTTCGGTATCGACTTTATTCATAACAGGCACACATATAATTTAGGCTACAAATTGTTGATTATTCTTAATACATATTAGTTCATGTAAATTCATATATAAATTTATAACTTATATTAAGATATTGTAAAGAAAATAATAATTTTGGAACAACTTTACTGTAGCTAAAATCAATAATCGAATTAGAGTCGTAGGATTCTTTATTTTAAGACTAAGACCATACTAGACCACTTTGTTAAACCCAAACTAAAAAACTAATATCTTTTGATTCTTGTACGATTAGTGTAATTCCAAATAAAATTTCCCACCCTTTATTCATGAAAAAGTTCATTCATTTTTGTCCTTCCATCGCTTTTCTAATACTTTGATAATGTCTTCATGGGTGAATTTGTATCAGATGTTATTGACTCCAAATCAAATACATCAGAAAAAACAAATATGTTGTATCTTTTCTTATTTCAACTTGAATGTTTCTTTCTCCTTGATGAGTCACTTGAAGACCATCAAGGCTAACCCTTATATTTTGGGGGCCTTGTGCTAACTTCAGATATCCGGCCTCTATCAATATTAAGCTCAGATTAAAATTAAATTTTTAGCAAATTTTGATAAAATTGATGGAATGTATGGTTAAAAATTGTGAGTCATATAAAATGTGCGATTACAATTAATTGTTGACTTTGACTTAAAAAATATAAATACAATTAAAAACAATAAACATAATTAGGAAAATTGGAACACAAAATACAAGATTTAAGTTACAGCACAAGCATAAAAAAGGAAAAAAAAATAAGTGGATCGGAAAAATTCCAAACCAAATTACATATAAAGAAGTAATAGTTTAACTAAAACATTAATCAATACAATGATATTGAAAAACTAGAAAAAATGGGCAAATAAAATGAAATGCAAGAATCTAGAAAGAAAAATGAATACCAGTGCTTTTAGCAACAACTCAAGTGTAAGACCTACCATGAAAGTATTAGAAAAAATAATGGTCGTGAATTTTGAAGAGAGAAAAGTGACATTTTATTTCTTGTTAGGAAAAAGAAAAATGATGGTTGAGAAGATAAATGGTCAAATTAATTATATATATAAAAAGTAATAGATGTGATATATTTATGTGATGCATAATGTATGTGATAAGTTTTATGTCATTTATATGAATTTTTTTAGATGTTTGTATTTTCAAATTTTATTAGTTTTTTGTGTTTGCATATGATAATTTTAATTTAAAGAATTTTGTAATTATAATTTTTCTTTTTCTTTTCAACCAGACAATTAACTTTACATAATTTGAGGTCCTCGTCAAAGCGGGATTTTAGGCGATCGTTTACGCCGCCTATTGTCAAGGCTGGCTTGAAGACCATGTCTAGATTTTTGGCAACAGATGTTTTTTAAAGCCCTTAGCCATGTTTGGTTGAGTGGAATGGAGAAAAAAAGTTCAAAATCTTATTCATTAAGTTGCCTGATCCAATCCATTATTGTGTACCAAACACGCCTTAAAATTGGGGGGAGGGGGGGCATCAACAGAAGGTAGTTGCTCATCATCCTCCTCCTCCTAATAAGTTTCAATTATCTCCATGGCCTTTTTATGCATGTTCATTCCCATAAATTTGTGCTCACCAGTTCCATAATTGTATCATAACCATGTGACATGTGCCTAACAAAGTGGTAATCATTATAAAAACAAATTTACATCTAAAACACAATTAAAATGTTTAATATACTTGAAGAGTATAGAAGTGAAATAATCCAAATCAAATTTCTCCATAGTTGCAATAACATGAAGTCGCAGCCCACCTTATGCAATCACACAAGCATTGTTAAGTTTCCAAGAAAATACCTAAGAAATCACACCATATTATCCATAATATATTAAATAACACATCAATCTTTTTTTTTTTTTTTACAATTATAGCGTTATTACAATTCAATTATTTCACTAATATATTACTTTTCATTTTTTAATATGTATTCAGTTTACAAATTGTAATAAATACTATAATTAATTCTTAATTAATTAACATTCACATTCATTTAATTAATATTAATATTTCACATTCAAGAATAATATTCATTATTCACATCTATCTATGCTAATTAGCATTCAGTTTCACTTAATTAGAAATTAAATTATATTCATTTAATATATATATAATTTAGCATTAGTTGTCACGTATATATTCATTAGTATTGATTCTAAATTAATCAATATTCATGTTAATTTATGTATCGTATTTGTCATTCATCTTCATTTATACATTTAGTTGTAATATTAATATTCACGTTCAAGTATACATTTCACTCTTTGCGTGCATGTATAATACTTAACATTTATTTTCAAAGGCTTGCATTTCTTTCATATTTAGATCAAAATGGTAAATGGATGATCAGCACTTATAAAATATTTCAGAATAACATGCAACGTTATTCTTATATAACAAAATTTGTTGCATCATACCATACAATTTTTCTCGCTACTGTAATTACTCATTAGAATGGAATTAATGAATTTATCAACCATTTTGTTTAATTATTCAATATTGTACATATATAAGCCTCTGTTTAGTTTTGTTAAAAAAATATATTTTTCGTAGATTTTTATAAAAGTTGATGAATTGTATAATTTAAAGGTGTGGTTGACAATTGTCATAGTAAAAATTGTAGTGATTATCTAGATCTTGTACACTTTGTAGCAAACATGTCTTCATTTTTTTTAACCCTTGTATGGAGCATCCCAAAGTTATATCAGACCAGAAAATTCTTTTATGCTATAAAATAAGGACATATTATGAATGCGTAGTGTGCATTAGGCTGTACAAGCAATCTTTTTGTTGATTGGATATTAATAAAGTTTGACTTGAAAAGAAACCTAAAGTATTTTACAGTTCATAGAGAATTTGGATTTTGGGGCCTCTTCTGGCCAATATTTTTTAAGTGTCCTCGTGGCAATTTCGCGTATTTTTCTATCGTCATGATCAGTCTGGAGGTCCTTAATCTTCTGTATACCCCCAGCATCATCAATCATCTGAGCAAAGACATTCACATCTTCTGTGTTACCTTGGTTCTTCTCAGCTTCTCCAACCTTCAAAATGTTCTCAAGGCCTTCCAAGCAGAATTGGATGATATCCTCTTCGTAGGGACTAACTAGAAGATCGCACAATGACTTTATACAACCCTCGTGCACCAAGAACCTGCCACCAAGATGAATCATTAATTCTCAAACCTAAATGTACAATAAACTAAGAGAATATGACAATAGATGTGAAGAATTTACTTAATTTGCTCATTAGTTCCGTTAGTGATGGCAAAAAAAATAGCCAAAACAAGTGGTAGCTGCATTGAAAAATCAGCATTTTGAAGCAGTTGGAGAAGAGCTGAAATAATATCATCCTCAATCACAGCCTGTGTATTAAGATGGTAAACAGAAATACAGAAGTACAAATGTCAAATGTCAAATTTATCAAAACAGAAATACTAATACGTGACAAAAATTGTGAAGGACGGCAAGCGAAAAATGATCAATTTTGATGTTCAAAACAATAATTGACTGGTGGAAACTAAAAATGTCTTTACTCTAACATCATTCCTCCCCATTCTCTAGTTGAAAAGAAAAATGGCTAATTTGTCTCGATGCATAAATTATGAATGCATAGAGTATTACCACAAAGGCTAAAACAATTTCATAGTAACTTACATACCTGAATATGATCCTTCGTCCGTTTAATGATAATTAAAATGATCCAACAAGTTTTCTCCTTGACATTTTTTGTGTAGTTTTGTGTCAGGAAGTTAAGAAGGCAAGGAAGAGCCCCTTTATCAATGATTACCTGGAAATCATTCAATAGGAGCAAGTTCGTAAAAAAGAGAACATTGGTTGACATCCTTCATTATGGTGTTAGCATTGAAATTCTTATTAGATTTCTTCTTAAAAAGTGGTCAAAGATTATAAAGGCTGATTTCTCAAGATGATACTAAGTTAAAAAAGCGGTCATCAACGAATTGGATTGTCTCTTTATATTTTTAATACTCAAAAGTATTTTCCTAGTGAATGGGGACCTGTAAAGTATGTCAAGATACACCCTCGTACAACTTGGGAGCCACAAATACGGTCCTGTTAAATGAATTCAATGTAGCTAAATACTAGAGGTTAATCGCAAAAGAATAAAGGAATGACAAGTTTGAACATGAATAATTGATATCAGAAACCAATAAATATCTTTTAACGATCATGATTCCTTAAAAAAAATCGTTGTTGTGATTTGAGCAACAATAATAATGAAGAACATGAAATCGACAAAGAAATAAGAACACAAATTTATGTGGTTTGACAATTTAACTACATCCATAGGAGCTAAGCGACTGTAATATTATTGATATGTGAATAAGAGGGCTACATCATATATACACTAACCTTAGCCCATACTTTAGGGCACGTACAAGAAGTGAAGGAAAAATCTAAAAATACCTTCATATCGTACTACGCGGGCCCTGCCCCTATACCCTTAACCTATTAATCATCCTTGCAAATAAACAATGGATTAAGCCAGAGAAGGCTGATGTCATCATTCCGCTATGTTCCGTTCGATGCGTTATGCTCCCCACATTCCACTTTACTCCGTTCCACTTCGGCCTCAGCCTATTTATTTTAGCCTAAATATGTTCCACTATATATGAGGTATATACACAATAATCTTCACCTTTGCAAATATCCACCCCTTCAGAGAAATAATGGAACCCTGGGAAAAACACCATTTGGGACCAATAGGTTGGGACACCTCCTTCTAACACTTGGAGACATTAATCAAGTTAAAGCAATGCATGAACTTATCCATGACAATAGGTTTTGTCAACATATCCCATGCATTCTCAAAAATGTGAACTTTTTGAAGCAACATTTCACCAAAAAAAAAAGAAAAGAAAAACCACACATCTATATGCTTGGTCCTCGCATGATACACTTGATTCTTTGCCAAATAGATGGCACTCAAACGGTCACATTCCAACTGAACTCTGAACACCCAACTCCTGGACCATTCCTCTAAGCCACAAAGCTTCCTTGGTAGCCTTAGCCACTGCTATATACTATGCCTAAATCGTAAATAGTACAACCAAAGACTGAATCATAGAACTCCCACAAATAGGTCCTCCTACCAGAGTGAATACATAACCTGTAGTTGATCTCCTGTCATCCAAATCCCCAGGATAATCTGAATCCACATATTCTACAATTGAAGGATTATTTTGTTGCCTGCTAAACATGTTGTCATAGTCTGTAGTACTCCTCAAATATCTAAAAATCCACTTGACTACATCTGACGTTATCACCCAGGACTTGCCATAAACTTGCTCACTACACTAAGAACTTGTATTAAATCAAGTCTTGTACAAACCAAAGCATGCATCAGACACCCCACTACACTAGCATATGGAACCTTTGACATTGTCTTCATTTTCAGCGTCTTTCTTCGGGTTCTAAGCTGTAGACAATCTAAAATGACTCGCTAAACGTGTACTCACTGATTTTACATTACCCGTGGTAAACTTCTCAAACACCTTAATATAATTGTGCTGAGAAAACCATAATTTTCTGGAACTCTGTCCCTGCAAATCTCTATACCGAGAATCTTCTTTGCAACACCCAAATTCTTCATGTCAAATTTTCTTCTCAACAAAGTCTTCAACTTGATGATCTCACTCATACTCATCACAACAATCAACATATCATCCTTATAAAGTAACAGAAAAATAAAATAACTATTGTCAAGGCTCTTTACATAAACACATCAATCATACTCACATCTCATATAGCCAATCCATCTCATGTAGGAGTCAAATCGATTGTACCACTATCGTGAAGATTGCTTCAGCCTATAAAGTTATCTCCTCAATTTATAGACCAAGTGCTCATGTCCAGGCTGACTGAACCCTTTTGGATACTCCATTTAAATCTGCTCTTCTGGATCTCCATGATGAAAAGCTATTTTACATCCATATGTTCCATATTCATGTCCAAAAATGCTACTAAAGCCAACGCTGCCCATAATGGAAGTGGGTCGAACCATAGGGGAGAAATCTCATCATAGTTTACCCTTTTCCTCTGAGAGTAAACCTTTGCTACTAGGGGAGCCATGAACTTTTCTCCCTCTTTTTCTAATACTACTTATTTCCTCTTATACACCTATTTATATCCTACCGCCATCTGCCCCACGGAAGCTCCACCTATTCTCAAGTTTGATTCTTATACAGAGACTATATCTCATCTACTATAGCACGCATCCATATACTCTTCTCTTGGTTGACCATGGCCTCCTGAAATGTAGTAGGATCCTCGTTAATAAGTACATAAGAAATCAAATCTTCAAAATCATACCTAGTAGGTGGTTTGGTAGTGTGTCTAGGTCTATCTATAGCTATATTGTGATGTTCTTAATCTTCTGAGTTAGAACTCTCTGCATTTTGCACATTATCTTCTCTAAGATATGTCTCTAGCTCCGTGTGTACCACATGCTCATTGCTGTTGCAATTTTCTGGCACATGTTTTTCTTCTCCCTAAATACTCTGTAACATAGATTTCTCATCAAAATCACATCTCTACTAATCACCACTTTATTTGCCTTTGGATCCTACAACTTGAACCATTTCACCTCTCTCGAATACCTTAGAAAGATACTATGTCTGTACTTTGTATCAAGCTCTCACTAAAAACATGCATATAGGCTGGACATCCAAACATTCTCAAACCAGAGTAATCTATCGCAGTGCATATCTATACCTCATCTACTACCTTCTCATCTAGTGCTGCTCTAGGTGACTTGTTAATCAAGAAATATGTCATACATACTGCATCTGCCTAGAAGTTCTTTGTAAGCCCTATACTCAATCTAAAACATTTCACTCTTTCTACTATTGTCGTGTTCATCATTTCCACTACACCATTTTGCTGTTACATATTATAAAGCGTCTCTTAATCTCATGATGCTCGCAAAATTGTAAGAACTTTGAATCTGTGTACTTAGTACCATTGTGTGACCTGAGGCATTTAATCTTCTTCCTTGTTTGGTTTTCTACTTTAGCTCTCCACAACATGAACTTGGCAAACGTTTGTGATGTGTGCCACATAAAGTATACTCAGACCTTTCTTGAGTAATCAATAAAACTCACGAGACATATGTCTTCCTCATGATGCTACCCTTGTTGGCTCCCAAACATCTATATGAACATAGTAAAAAATTCCCTCTGTCTTGTATGTTGTTGTCTTAAACTACATCATATGCTATTTCCCAAGAACATAATACTTGTAGAAATCAATTTTACATGTTTTGACACCCTTCAAAAGGTTTCTCTTATCAAGCTCCACCATACCACACTCACCCATATAACCCAACTGCATATTCTACAAAAATGTAGTTTTTAACTCAGACTCTACAAAAGCAACTCCACCTACAATTGTAGTACCTAGCAACTTCTGCATATTTCCAACCTATATCTGCCCCCCATCACTGTCATGACACATTTACTCATCTTCATTATTCTACATTCAGACTTATAACTGATCCCGTTGAATCAAAAGTACCCAATGAAATTAGATTCTTCCTCAAATCCAGCACATGTCTAACATCACACAATGTTCTAAAAATACCATCAAACATTGTAATTATGATATTCCCTATTCCAAAAATTCTGCAAGATGCATCATTCCCCATCAAGACAAAACTAGAATTTACTAGCATGTAGGTGCCAAACCAATCTTTATTGGGTATCATGTGATAGGAGCATGCTGAATCCAAAATCTAAGAGTCTGTGAGATGATCTGAACTGGATGAAATAGAAAGCATATCTCCGTCACCATTCTCTGAGTCTTCTTCCACTATATTCGTAAACTTTGATGACCTTATTTCTTCTCATCATTCCCCTTCTTCCTCTCTAGACATTCTCGCTTCATGTGTCCCTTTTTCCCGAACTTATAGCACTGTATGTCCTTCTTTTTAGATTTAGATCGATTTTTACACTCGATCCATTCCGAAATTTGTTTCTTCCACTTTCATAATTATCCTTGACCACAAGCCCATCACCTTGAGAACTTTCATCACTCCTTCGTCCTCTAATGAAAACCTAATAGAACACATGTAACCTCTTTCAACTCTAGTGTTTCCTTTCCCCATATCAAAGTTGTAACCAAAATTTCGTACGTAGCAGAAGCTAGTAGGGAATTGAATAACATCAACGCCTTGTCTTCATCTTTGAACTTTACATCAACTAACTTTGGATTACTAATAATTTGGTTGAACACATTGATATGTTGGCTTAGATCCGAGTCATCCATCATCTTAAGGCCATACAATTCCTACTTAAGATAAAGCTTGTTTGTCAATGATTTGGACATATATCTACTCTCTAGTTTCAACCATATTTGAGCCAGAGATTCCTTATCCATCACATGATACATCACATCAGCAGCCAGACAAAGCCTAATAGTTACCATAGTCTTTGCTTCATGTTCCTCCCAATCTATATCATCCATGCCTTTTGGCTTCTTTCCATATATCACCTTCACCATGCCTTGTTGCACCAATAGATCTTTTACCATTCTCTAGCATAATTTGAAATTCACAGTTCCGTCGAACTTGAGCACATCAAACTTCACATAAGAAACCTCAAACATCGTAGATTTGGCTCTGATACTAGTTGTTATGATTTGAGCAACAATAATAATGAAGAATATGAAATTGATAAAAAAAAAATAATAATAATAATAAGAACACGGATTTACATGGTTCGACAATTTACCTACATTCACATGAGTGAAGTGACTCTAATATTATTGATATGTGATTAATAGGGTTACATTATATATATACACACACACACAAACCCCAACCCATACTTTAGGGCACGTATAAGACTTTAAGAAAAAAATTCGAAAATACCCTTGTATTATATCGCGGGAACGCTGCACCCACACCCCCAACCTATTAAGCGTCCTTGACAAACAGACAATGAATTAAGCCCGAGAAGACCAATATCATCGTTCCCCTCCGTTCAGTGCGCTATGATCCCCTCACTCCACTCTGATCTCAACCTATTTATTTCGGTATAGATGTGTTCCACTCTATATGAGCCACATAGAAAATAGTTATGAAAAAACAAAATTATCATAAAAGAAATCTAATACACGAGATAAGTTGTCAAACTCTCAAAATAAGTAAGTTTTTCCTTTTGAATTAGAAGTTAAGGAAATGTTTAAGGACAAACGTGGTTCAAAAAAAATTTGCTTATAAGTAAGTTGATCTATTCTAAAGCTCACCTCAACTCTGTAGGAGGTGCATAACATGATAAAGGTAACAACACAAGTAACTTGGAAATGCTTCTTTCTTAAAAAATGTAACTATCAATCATCTTCCATCACACAGACTCATTATGCACATTTGTGTATACTTGAAACCAAACTCTTAGCATTTGCATGTCGCACTAAAAAGTTTCAAAGAGTAACTTTTGAAATTTTTACAGTTTTTGGTTTCCTAGTGATGGTATGTGCTTCAAACGTATTATAAGAATTGTATTGAAACTGAACATATATTTTTCATGAATAAGACAAAAACAAAGAGGACTGAAGCCATTCTTCTAATGATTATTTAGCAACAAGACTGTATTTGTAAAATGAATATATCTAAATCGTGAAGGATGAAGCAATGCATTTTTGGCATCATGACAAGGACACCCATCTCCACCTAAGGTAAATACTATACATAATGATTGGTAAGTATGTAGACCATCAAAATTGCTAAAAGAAAAAATGGCTTACCGTACACATCTTTTATATGAAACAAGCAAAAAAGAGTTGGTTGTGAAATTTAGTTAGACATTTGATGGCCTACCATTGGAAGAGTGAACAAACCACATAACAAATTAATGTGCTCAAAAGGAAGTTATCTAATTAAGGTTAAGAACAAGAGTTGGCTGATACCTGAATCTGGATAACATCTACATATGCAATAATATAATAAACAACGGTCAAGGCAGGATGCAAAACAAACTGTGAAGGAGATCTGCAAACCACTCAACCAAATAAGCAAAGCTATGAAGTTCAATAAACAAAACCAAAGTTAAAATTCAAAAAACAAGGAAAGATATCAAGTAGGAATTTTCACTTACAGAAAAAGATCAACCAAACGGGGGAAAACACCAGCATCAATCACAGCTTGGATTTTATCCTTTGACTCACAGGTTAGATGGCATAGTGCCATGCATGCATGGAGACAGACTATTTCATCGTCTGTATAAATCAGACGAGTAAGAAGAAGGAGGACAGGTTTCACCTGATCAATAATATCCATATGGAATTGGTTAAATATAAAGGTCCAATAGTATTGATATGCATAAAAACCGTACAGAAAAGCAATTGGAAGACAAACTTGCTCAAACTGAGGTCGTGGCTCTCCATGACAAAGATATGACAATGTCATTGTAGCATTTCTCATGATGGATAGTTTTGTTTTACCATTGAATTGTGTCAATAAGAGTATTAACACTTCATGACTAAGGAAAAGATCACGAGATTTTGTTGAGTCACGAGCAAAATCTCCTAACACGTGAAGTGCCTACAATAAATAGTTGGACATACAGTCAAAAGCATCCACGAAATAAAATTCAAATATCGTATTAGTCTTTAGCAATTTGTAAAAATTTGGACGAACATATCCCTTATACAGGGAGCAAGGTGTTGTTACATCATTTACTGTTAAAAGGTGTTGCCTCTACTTACCTGAAGAAAACATTAAAAAAAAAAAAGTCATGGAACAATGTCATTTTTGGCACTAGTTTAAAGGTGCAATTTTTCATCTCGAATCTACAGCTTGACACAATTAATCAGTTGATCCCGATTTTAATCAATTAATATAAATTTGCATTCCTCTATTTTCTCCACTTTAGATTCAGAAAGCTTTTTCTTTTGGTTTCAGGTATTTTTCTTGAGCTGATGTGTAATTTCTTCAAACCGAAAAGAGATTGGGAGAATAGGAGTGGAGTTCTCCACTGGGCATTTCTCTTATCATCTACTTGTAAACTGTAGTGCAGATTGAGTTTATCTTTGAGCTCTATGGATGTTATGTCAACACATTTAATAAAGCTATGTGTTTAGTGGTGTTTATCG
>CAIGRP010084380.1:0-15210 GCA_903798385.1 Fraxinus cuspidata
AATGGAAACAAATTCTATCCCCAATTGTTAAAAACAAAAAAAAACATTCTCTATAATGGACAATTTTCATGTTAAAAAGTCAAACGAATACCAAAAGATCCAAAATTTCAATATTTTTCACGTGAAAAATTATACTAATCAAACACAATTAATTGAAAATTCCTAGAAAAATAATTTTAAACAATTCAATTCCTTAAATTCATTTTCTTTCCACCCAAATTTCATTATCGCAATTAAAGCTTTTGGAATGCTCGTGTGCTAAAAGATAGACAAGCCGGTCATTTACAGCGAACGGAAAAAGGAGGGATTCCACTCCAGTGACAATTCCGTAATTATCGTATAACTTTAAGGGTAAATACAGTCGGCATTTCCTAGACAATTTGCGTATAGAGAGAAATCGGGAATGTGGGTGGGGTATTTAGGCAGCACCAAAAGCGCGAGGCCATCCGACTGTGTATTCACTTTCTTCTGCAATCACCGCACAGAATATCTTCACGCCCCTTCTCTTGCGTGGGTTTTAAATAGTTATTTTTTGTAGCAAGTAATTTGCCTTTAGTTTTTACTTACACTATGATGAACATTTGTTTAAGTGGTAATTAAGTGACATTTTAATTTTAAAATTAATGTCATTTTAAATGGTACTAACTTATAAGACAAGAGACATATCAAATATAGATCCAGGACTAGATTACAAACCAAATTAATACGTACTAAAAAAAAATTAACGGGTCGGGATTGAACTTGGCTATAGCTCAGCCCAGTCCAATCCCCTTAAATCCGTCCACGTGTCTATTAATGTTAATTGATAGTTACCTATACTAGCGTTTAACATTATTAATATTACATAGCGTTACTCTTCTAGAAACTCAATTCTCGTGTTTGGTTAGACTTAAATGAAAGTGAAAGTACGCTTTTAATTGAAGGTAAGATGCATTTTAATTAATTTGACAATTAAATATTGGTCACACTACCACCTATACAAATGTTAAGGATAGATGGTATTAGATAACATTATTCATTCTAAAAATGGAATAAGAATACTTATTATTAGTTGTGATCATAAATTAGGGGCACAGTTCTAGTTAAATGGCCGATCATCACCACTATTGATTAATCGAACTATTTTCGAAAATAAGTTGATCAACCATGATGATTAGCCCTAGAAAGATTGTAACATGTTGATCTTTCAAAAAAATAAAAAGAGAGAGAGAGAGAGAGTGACGTGGATAGTTTGCATGGATAGTTGCCCTTTATTTGATAGTTAAAAATATTTAATGTGAATGCGTGGAATTTTAATGTGTAAATAGTTATTTCTGTTACGTGGAGATTAAAACAGTGCTCATGTTTGATATAGTTGTGTGATACATTTTTAATTATATTTTTTTCAATAAAATAGTTGTGTACGTAGACTCGTAATTTTTTTTTTTTTTTACATTTTAACAATAGATTCTTAAAAAAAAAAAAAATTGCATTTTCACAAAATTTACACCAAACAAGCCCAGTTAAAAAATTGGAGACTTATGTGTGACAGATAAAAAAATTAGAGACAATCGTTTCATTTTAGGAACGTCAAGATTTCCTTTATTTATGACAATTGTCAGCCATATTAAAATTTTCATTTTCATTCTTTTATTCATTTTCAATTACACATTTTTCAATAAAATAATATATTTTATCATATCAATAACTTTTTCTTCTTTTCAACTACACATTCTCTATCAATCTACTATTTCAAAATACATTCTTTCAAAATAACGTGGCCCAAACACGTCCAAAGAACGTAATGAATGATTAAGATACACGCGCGAGACGATGTGTGTAACAATGAAGATATGGAAGAGACAGAGAGTGATGAGACTTGAGAGCATAAAGAGTGGATTGCTGGGTCCGCTCACTCACTGAGTCCTAACACGCCCACGACACTTGCTTGCTGCCGAACTCAGTGGACTCCACCCAAATTGACAACCCTCTCTTTTCTTTTTTATTTTAATTACTGACTGTTTATGAATATCTGATGCTTGACATGATCTCTCGGGCAGTGACTCGTACAGACCATAAATGAAATACAAATTTACTTATAAGCAAGTTTACCAAAATAAGAAAATATGTGATTTTTTAAAAAGAGAATGGTGTTTCCACTTTTGTGAAATGGGATAATTATTAATTACTACCCCACAACGAGAATTTTTATGTTACCTTTTGTAGAATACTGATTGCGAAAATTATTTTATAAGAAGAATATAGTTGAAAATGATTTTTTTTTTTAAAGAATATGTATCAAACATGAGCTAAAAATGAAGATTACTACACGACTTCTATAGCAAAATGGATTTTTAATCCTTTTTCTTTAGTATGATGGTCTACATTTTTCAGTGAGTTTGTAGTCCTTCGATATGTTTTATCACTTTTATCAGTTGACCTATTAAAAAGCACGCATAGAAATATTGTTTGATGAATGAAATAAATAAATAGAAATACGACTTCCAATCACCATCTCCAACTCTAGAGATTCCTACTACAACCATTTCATGAAATCTATTCTAAGCACGACTCTTCATTTTCTTTGTCAATTGGCACTCTCTTCTTTTTCTCTTCGTCCACAATCACGATATTTTTCTATTCATTTTGATCTATTTCATTTTATTATTTATTTTAACTAAAAGCTTTATATCTTAAACATAATCTTAAGTGGACAGATGGAAGAAAGTCAGTCTAAAACATATAAAACTTGGGTGCTTAAATGTCAAAACAAAATTGAGGACCTTTTCGCAAAAAATTAATAGGTCAATGACCTCTAGAACTAATTTCTTTTATAGAAATATATACTAATAATTCTTTATCCTGCTAGTTTGAGGACAATATTATAAGTTAATTTTATCGATACAAGAAAAGACAGTGTCATAGGTGTTAAATGAGATAAGGTTAATCGCTCGACTCGCCTAAAGTCGATCTCAGCTTTCAGGCAAGTTAGCTCGCTCAATCAAAGCATGGTTTGGCTTGTCCTTTACGAAAAAATCGTTCAATTCGTCTCACTTAACACTCTAAGTTCTATCCTTTGACATCTTGTTATAAATCATTTAATTGATACTTTTCTATTATTGAATGAATTGATACAAAATTTAAAGAAAAAAACTGGTTCTGTACATCCTTTTTTAATTTCTAAAGTGGCAAGAAAAGTTCATATTCATTTGGTAAGCTGAAGATATTTTTCGTGAAAAGTGAACATGTCAAAAAAATATGAACATTTGGCCATGTTTGGTAAAAAATAAAATTTTAGTTCAAATATAAATCGAAAATTAATTTTAATTATTGACTTTTCAACCATACATTTTATCAAAATTTAAAAAAAAAATGTTAATTTTAATCCTCATCATACCCCACCACTGTCTAGGTGGATGAAGACCTTACATCGACAGGGAATTTATGAAAACAGAGATTTTAATTTCATTTATGTTTCCTGAAAATCAAAAAGCCAAGGCAGAAAAAAAGAGGAAGAAAAAGGTTGGTTAGGCTGTTGGTTCTGTACTGTCTTTAACTTGTCCTCTCGACTTGACACAGCTCTCTCTCACTCACTCTCACACACATAGACAGAGTGCGTACAACAGTCTCAAGTCCAAAAGGGAGAATAGCACATTGGCCTCTTTTGCCTTTTGTTTCAGTTTTTTCTATCCTGTTGTCTGTGTCTGCTCAGAACTGCAAAATGGGGAAGAATCATACTTTGAATTTCTTGTTATTATTTGATGCTCTCTGTCTTCTTCTCATGGTTTGAAACACCACACTTCAAATATGTATTTCCTGTTGATTTTTGTTGAAGCCCTCTATAAATTCTTACAGTTTCTTGAATTATAGAAACCATCTTTATTGATTTCTTGGTCACTATTGGAGTCCTTTTTTTCTTTCAATATACTGAGTTTTTAATGTTTGTTGGTATACAGAAACTCTTCCAAAAACCACTTGATTAATTCCAATACCAACTTAAATGATTTCTGCCTCTTTCTCTGGGTAGTGGGTTGGCTACTTTTTGTTTCTTGTGGTGGTGTAATGCTATATAGTTTTAAGTATAAAAAAACAAGTACCACCTCTTGGGGAATTAATGGAAATTGATCTGAACCTTGCAGTGGGTGAGGTGGAGAAAAATGCATGTAACAATGGAGGAGAATGTGATAAACTGGGAGGTAGTAGTTGTGTTTATTGCTCTTTGTCCACTTCTACTTCCTCATGCTCTTCAAATGCTGCATCTGCCTCTTCCTCTCCTTGTTCAGTATCAATCTATATGGAGCTATGGCATGCCTGTGCTGGCCCTCTCACAACCTTGCCCAAGAAAGGGAATTTAGTGGTGTATTTCCCTCAAGGCCATTTGGAACAAGTTGCTTCAAGGGGTATGTCCAATTTCGATCTCCCTCCCCAGATCCTTTGCCGGGTTCTTGATGTACAGCTACTTGTAAGTTAGTTGAGATTAAACTCTTGTTTTCATTGTATTCTATATTCCCCCCATAAATATTTCCTTTATAGTTTTTTTTGGTTTTTGATATTTCTTCTTGATTAGTGTGTATAATTTCTTGAAACAGGCTAATAGGGAAAATGATGATGTCTACGCTCAGCTGACAGTACTCCCCATAACAGAGGTATGATTTATGATTATGAATTCTTCAGTTGCGTTTTCTCTTTCTTTTTCTGAATTTTCTGTTTGATTTCAGAAAGATATACATGTTGAAGTGAAAAGTTGCCTTCTTGACTATTATAAAAAAATTGGCTTCATGACTATTATAAAAAATTGGCATCTTGGTGGGCTTCATCTTCTTTATTCTTGATTTCAAACTGGAGAATTTTGCCTTTGAGCAGTTCTTCTTCAAGTGATTTAGATTTGTTCTCATAAGTGAAGTTTCAATAATAATTATTATTATGCAGTTAATTGGAGCAAAATTAGATGACAAAGAGATTGAAAGGATAGGGGTCCATGAAGATGGGGATGGAGTTACACAGGCAAAATCGACCTCCCACATGTTTTGCAAGACTCTTACTGCTTCTGACACCAGTACCCACGGGGGATTTTCTGTCCCTCGTAGGGCTGCCGAAGATTGTTTCCCGCCTCTGGTTTGACATTCTTCTTGCCTTTCAGCATCTAATTGCATTTGATAGGTCATATCTAGGGGAAGTTTCTTACAAATTTTGTGCTACATTTTTTCTAATAGGATTATAAAGAGCAAAGGCCCTCCCAGGAGCTTATAGCTAAAGACCTACATGGCGTTGAATGGAAATTCCGTCACATTTATAGAGGTATTAGATTTAATTCTACAATGTTTTTGAGTATGAAAATTCTGTCAGTTTGATGCTAAATGTGCAGGCCAGCCAAGGCGGCATTTGCTCACTACTGGATGGAGTATATTCGTTAGCCAAAAAAATCTTGTATCAGGGGATGCAGTACTCTTTCTGAGGTACACGCTCATATAAACTCCAAGATTGTAGAGCCATATGCTAAAAGGTTACAGTCGATGAGTTAAGCCTCTATTTTGTCTCTAATGCTGACTTACTGGGGAAAAGTTAGATTCTGGAAGAATGTAAATACATAAGAATGCAAGAAGTGAGATATTAAATTAACTGAACTAAACTTCAAAAACGATTTCTAGTGAATATGAATGGAAAGAAGGTAAGTGGTCTGCGATAACTAGGTGTGTATTTTATCTTTCGTAATTAAAATGTGTTCTTTGAGAATGATAGAAGTTGAACACCGAATAAAACTTGTGTTTCTAAGGGAAAATTCTAGAAGTAAAAGAAAAGAAGTTGTTCTGTTTGTTTCTTTCCTCAATTTTTAGGCGGTGGGGTGGAGGGAGTAAAATAGCAAATGTATAATATGTTCCTATGAAATTAGATGATAAATCCTTATTAATGTGTAATATGGTTAATGTAGGGGAGAAGGTGGAGAACTAAGGTTGGGAATTAGAAGAGCTGCTCGACCTAGAAATGCGCTGCCTGATTCAATTATCAAAAATCAGAATACTTATCCTTGTGTTCTCTCTTCAGTAGCTAATGCTTTGTCAAGCAAGAGCGCATTCCAAGTGTTCTATAGCCCAAGGTAATGCAATCTTGCTCTTAAAATTTTTAAAGGATCTAGATTAGTTTAACAAAAAAATCCTTGACTTGCACTGCTACAAATTGCAGTCATTTACCTCATGCTCTTGTTCTCTCAATTCATACGACATAACCTGATGATTCTAGCTCACGGTTAAACTTGTTACAGCCCAACACGCTGCACAACCATAAGAAAAGTGTATGTGCCAATAGCGAGGTTATGATGATATTTAAAATGATTAATCTAATACATTTACAAGATTTCTGAAACTCCATGTCGGTCACGTTAAGGCATTGCAACAATGCATTATAACTTTCATTCTTGTCAATGCGTGTATCATCAAAAATGATGACAAAAACTGTGATTATTCATTCTTAGTTCCAGACTTCTATAAGTCAATCAATATGTTCTATATATAGTCATTTAGGGTAATGTAATTGTTATTTTAACACCTGATATAGCATGTTTTGTACTATTTACTTATACTATATGATTCCTTTATGATCAAGTATTGTTGTAGGCAAAATAGGGCATCCTCAAAAACACAAACACGAACTACTGATACATGTGAATCCGTAACTCTTGATATGGGTTGGGTATTATCTCATCAAGTTTTCTGCAATAATAATGTTTGTGGTTAAATCATTTCCCGCCATCTGCATTAATTACGGCTTCAATGAATTGTAGAAATGAAGCTGCTATCTGTAATTTTGAGTAGTTTTCGTGGACTGTTGGATAGTGTATAATTGAAAATATGGCCACATATGACTCTTTCCTGTTTAAGTTGCCATAGGAAGGTGGGGAAACTGTTTGCTTGTATGGGGATGCTCTTAATAAAACTGGATCTTTGAAGGTCTTGAATCTATTTTGCCAGATTCTTTTACCGGGAATGAATATTTTTCATCAAGAATTATATTTTGTTATTCATCCTTGGGTATATATTTTTCCAGAGGGGATGCTTGGGCCATGCGAGCAGGTCACTTTGATTTTCAGCTAACATGAGTAGATTCAGTCTTGCCTGCCTTTCCTCCTTTTAAGTATCGGCAATTTTTCCCCCTATATATTCTTAGCTGTGACATTGACAATGAGCAAGTTCTCTCTGTCCTTAGTTCGCACGATATAGATTTCCAAGTTAAATGTGTTCGATGACAGTCTCACATAACTGAAGTATTTCAAAATGATTACAATAAGCCCATGTTTGACAACCATTAAAACAACTCTTTTTTTTTCAAACTCATTTTCAACCACAGATTCTCACAATAAAATATTTTGCATGTAAATCCAAAACTTTTTCCTACTTTTTAACCACACATCATAAAAAAATTATAATAAAAAAAAAAAATTCACCAATCCAAAATTCATTTTCCCCAAAAATTCATTCTAATGGTTGTCAAACAGTGCCTAAATATAGAAACAAACTCATTTATGAATAATTGATTAATGACTAGTTGCCATGGCAGTTTTTATCCTGAATTATGAGGTTTAAAGATTGTGCCAAATCATTATTTTATACATATATATTTTGCAAATATAATTTACTATTCCATGTACTAAAAGGCAGTTATGGCCTCTCAAAAATCGAGTGAGTGATCTAGTTGCTAGTAAACAGCTTATCCAATTTATTCAGGAATTCTCTGATATTTATAATTTATATACATCACACTTCCATGTAAATCTCCCTAACAATAGATCATAAGATTTGATGTGAAGATACAAATACAATTCATTTGGAAAAGAATTAGCTAAAAAGACTTGAACCTTCATATTGAAATAAGATAAATAAATAAGTTCTCAGATCGAATCTTGTCCTTGCTGGCTTGCTACTTCTAGAGCATACTCATGAAACTCTTCGTATCCTCACAGAACCCAAATCTTTCTTATCAGCATGAGGTCAGGTTTTTCCTTCATCATTGAGTTTGCTCTCTCATTACAGATCAAGCAATGAATGTACTCTAGCAGCTTACCTAACAGATAGTCAGAAAGTATATAATGGCTAAAATCAAGAATAAAATGGACAAGGGCCAAAAAGAGAATTTATTGAGTAGGATAGAATGAAAACCAAAAAGGAAGATGGTCATATAACGAAAAGAACTGACAAATTAAAAGTATCAAACTACGATCAGCTAGTCCATCTTTTCTTGCATGCTTTCTTCTTTTGTATGGATGCATTTCATTTTAGACTCCTGAGTTCTAACCCGTTTAGATAATTTACTCTATTTTTACAGATTACGACTGGTTACCATTTTGGTGAAGTAGTTTCCTCTTTCTAAAACTCGTACCCCCACAATAAAAATTGCGCCTTTGCCAGCTCAAGTTGATAGTGCCAAAATGCTTTTGTAGCATAATTTTCAGTGTGCTAAAGCTTTACTCTTTTAGAAACTATGATTTGCTTTGGGCTAATAAAATCCTATGACATGAGATAATTTTCTGAAAACTTGGTCCCCTACTAGTTAAGTATCATCACGTTGAAATATATTTGACCACAGGAACTGAAGTTTTCACATAACTTTATGTTCATTACACTTCAATTTGATTTGAGAATATGAAAAACTGATGACCTTTTCCTGTTGGTTCTAATTTATAGTTGCTTCAAACTAAATGGTGGGTGTGGGGCTGTAATTCAGTCTGTTCTAACTTCTAGGTAGTTGATGATGTTTTCTTCGTGCTTTGCTGTTATATCACAAGTTCTGTTTCCCGTCTCTGTGGAGACATTCTGGGAAATTAATTTTTGGTTTTATACATAAATTTAGGGTCTGTCTGGCAGATAAATGGCTATTATGCTGGCATTTTTTGTGTTTTGTAGTCATAATCACTCATTTTGCATCATATAAGTTAGTATCATAGAAATCCTTTACTTGGTTATATTTCAATGGTTGAGAATTTTTTTTCTGCAGGGCAAGTCATGCTGATTTTATAATCCCCTACCAAAAGTACGCGAAGAGCACTGCCAATCAGTTACCTGTTGGGACAAGATTCAAAATGAGATTTGATATAGATGATTCTTCCGAAAGAAGGTTTTACGAAATTCAATCGAGCATTTAGTGTGTTTTTCCTCTTTGATTCTTTTCATTTTAATGAAATGTCTTGTGCTTTTACAGATTCTGTGGAGTGGTGACTGGAGTTGGTGATGTAGATCCCTATACATGGCCAAACTCAAAATGGAGATGCTTGATGGTACATTCTAACTCTTCTTCTGGAGCTCTTTGTATATAACAGGTTTGAATTTGTCAATAACTGCTACGAGAAAGTCCTCTAGGGTGCGTGGTTTGCACTTGAAGTATGGTGTATATCTTTTCTGTTTTTCCTGATTTCATTTTTATTATATTTATCTAGTCTGAGTTTTAGGTTAACTGTGGGTAGGCTGAAGAACCCAAAACATTTGGTGGGCTCCTATACATAATTCCACGCAGCTAGGGAATTTGTTGAGCAGTTAAAATCAAGTAGTCAAGCATGGTGTACAACCATCATTTCCCTAAAATGAAGCATGTGGAGTCTGTGTTATAATGGTCTCCAGGAATCTCTATCATTTGGTGGTCTCTTATATCAAAGCTTTACTAATATGATTGCCATTACTGCAATTTAATAGGTTCAATGGGACGAAGATATCACGAGTAATCATCAGGATCGAGTTTCTCCATGGGACATTGATTTCTCAGTTCCATTCCCACACCTGAGCATCCATTCATCTCCAAGAATAAAGAAACTGCGATCAAGTCTGCCAGTGACCCCACACGACAGCCAAATCGCAGGTCCATAATTTTTTTTTTCAGTTGATAACAATTATTTTTTGCTCACATTGTTTATTCTCATGGTAGTTCAGCTCAGGGGCTGACGCGTTACTTTTATTATTGATGTTTAATCAGGGATTTCCCTTTTGGACTTTGAGGAGTCTGTTAGATCCTCTAAGGTCTTGCAAGGTCAAGAAAATGTCGGTTTAGTATCACCTCTCATTAGACGTGATAGGATAAACCGTCAGCTGGATTTTGAGATTCAACCTGCAGCATGTCAAAATCCTGTATCAAATGTCAAGGAAAAGCTTAATTTTAGTGAGTTTGTGAAGAACCATGCACCTGCCACCTATACGGGCTCTGTGGAAACGAATTGGTTTCCAAAGGTCTTGCAAGGTCAAGAAATTTGCTCATTGAGATCCCTAGCTGGGAAAACTGATTTTAATCTTGGTGCATGGCCAAAACCTGAATTTGGTCGTAATGCTTACGTTCAAACGCCCAGACCCAATTTATATCCTCTACCTTCTGAAGGTGCTAGAAACATATTTTTTCCTTACAATGGGATCTACAGAGCTGACCAAGATCCTCTAATGCTATCCTGTGTATCCGACGTTCAAAGAGAAAGCCGTGTGTTAAATTCCACTTCCATCGGAAATGTGGCTACAGTTGATATAGGTAAGGTGCCAAGTCTTTCAAACCTGCTGAGGCCACTAGAGAAGTCATCCACGTCAACCGCCCCAGAAGAACATTTCCTTAATACAAGTGAGGCCATCTTGAAGGGGAAGGCGCCCACCTTTAAACTATTTGGGTCTTCCTTGACTGAGGATATTTCTACACTTAATTCACCGGGTTCAAGTAAAAGGAGCTGCACAAAAGTAAGCTTCGATATGCATGTGGAGAATTCATTATGTTTTTTTCTCAATTCATTATTGCTGATGTTTGCATAAATGAAGGTTCACAAGCAAGGCAACTTGGTGGGGAGAGCCATTGATCTCTCAAGACTACATGGTTATGATGACCTGCTGACTGAACTGGAGAGGTTATTTAGCATGGAAGGCCTCTTGCAGGATCCTGAAAAAGGATGGCGTATATTGTACACTGACAGTGAGAATGACATGATGGTCGTTGGTGACGATCCATGGCAGTAAGTCCCTCACATGGAAAACCTCTCTTTAAGTTTTTTCTTCCTGTCTCTCCATAGTTCAGAAATTGTGAAAGCCGAATTTATTAGTATTCCTGATTGATTTTCAACTTCTAAACAACAGAATTTACTCCTTGACGCCTTCGTATCTCATCATTAATGAATTAATTAACTCTCTCTCTCTCTCTCGCACTTAATGTGGCCTCATCACTTGTCTTGATGAAAATGGACAATTTCTTTGCGATGTTTGACGATTTGTGGATTTAAATTGTAGTTTTGTTATCTATTACAACTTGAATCGCAGTGAGTTTGTTGAAGTGGTGTCTAAGATCCATATACACACAAAAGAGGAAGTCGAGAAGATGACCTTTGGAATGATCAGCGATGACACTCAAAGCTGTTTGGAGGAAGTGCCACCAGTTACAGATGTGTCAAAGTCATTTTCAGTTGGCTAACCTGATTCTTCATCGACTGTGATCAGGATGTATATCTCAGGTTGTTTAACTATCATGCTGGCAGTACTGTTATGTGCTACTTAATAAACTTATGGTTGTGTTAACCAAGTGTTAAGAATTGTAAGCTAAACTATCTTTTGCCTTATTGGGCATGATGCTGTGATGTTGGAAAACAAAATGAATCTTTCTTACATAATAGAAGTCCAACTACAGGTGCTAACAAATGCCAGGAATACTACACAGAATTGATAATTATGAGCCCTGTTTGGCAAGCTTTTTGAGATTGTAATGTAAGTTGGTGGGTCCTATGAAATGTGGGATTAAAAAGTAGATAAAAGTTATGGGTTTGATGAAATATTTGGTTATAAATGAAGATTGATCGACTATCAAAGAGGGACTCAAAAGATATTGACAAATTAATAAATTATTTTATCTATTGAAAAATTGGTAACGCTTTAAAGTAATAATTTTATTGGTCTGAAAGTATTGCTTTATAGAGGTTTTGATGTATTCTTGTGGTGTATCAAAATGCCTCGGGTTGTAAATATGGAGAAAACAATGATTATATTAGAAAAAAAGATTACCTTTGCAGTCATTAGAGCATTTTTAAGAGACTATATAAATTCAAAATATTCTTTACTTTAGAGATTCAATTTCAAGTCATATTTAAATTGATTGACCAGTGATAAGTAAAAAATATTTTATTCAAAAAATAAGGGAAGAAATAATTAGATGATTTTGGAAAAATGTAAAATGAATAGTCAAAATAAAGAGTATTGTTACCGTGTATAAAAAGTCTCTCTAAATTTAAAGATACTATTTATAATAGGTCTCTTAATCGAGGACATTTTAGAATTAAATTATCATCCATAATTTGTACATACATATACTTGCACTATGCACTTTAGTGAAAAATAACTCGGCATTTTCTTCACAAGTCAAAAGACATTATTTGTCTTTCCCTATTATCGTAATTTAAAGTGTTAACATTATAAAAAGTAGTCGTTATATCTTTAAAGACAAGCAACAATAATTCGTAAGCACCAATGTGGGATAAAATCATATTAAGAGCTCGTTTGGTACAACTTTCACTTTTTCTAGAAGAGTTTTGGAGGAAACTATCTTAATTTTTATTTGAAAACTAATTTTAAAAAGTACTCTCTATTCTAGAAATGCTTTTAGAGGAAATCACAATGAAGTAGCTTTCTCTAAAATCTCTTTTAACTACCAAAAGCACATTCATGAAATTAATTAAACGGGTCCAAAAGCATTCTTTGAGTCTAAGAAGCTCATTTTGAATTTTCAAAAGCCACGTCAATCGGACGCTAAGGATTTGCTATTTTTTCTTCATTTTGTCTATCATTAAAGTAAAAAATCGATAATTCAATAGTCTACACGATGGACTTTGTCTTGGTCTCTAAAAGACTAACAAAAAATTGAATAATATTATTTATCATTATGATGATGAAATTAGTTATATGGCAGTGTATGTAAAATAATGAAATTCGACAATTCAATTTTTATGAGAGAGATGGAGAGGGGAGAAAGAAGTGTGAGGGATAAATGGTTCTCATATCACCGATTCTTCATCGTCATGATAATAAATAACATTACTCTACAAAATTTGGTGTGCTAGTACCAAAGGATCAATGTCCTATAAATTTGAAAGATTGAGGATCTAAATATCAAGAAATAGAAGTTGAGGAGGACAAGTGCCAAAAAAATTGAACTTGAAATTTTTAACAGCTAAACCTGCAAAACCCCCTTTCCACAATTCAAAAAACTCGAATCCTAAAAACCGAAATTGATTGTTAGAGCCCGTTTTGCTCCCATTATTCTATATTATAATGAGAGGAATAGAAATTTTTTGGAGGATGTGTGATTAAAAAGAAATGAAAAGTTTTTGAGTTTACATATAATATTATTTTATTGAAGAATATGAGAGAAAAAATAAATTATAACTTAATGGGAAATAATGGGTCCAAACTGGCAGCAAAGTTCAAATCCAACGAAGCCTGCGAAGTTCTCAGTGGACCAGAATGCAACCCTCTCAGCTGCCCTAACCTCCAACAGCCTCCGTCCTTCTGCCTCTACTTTTCTCTACATTGACTCCCCGTTTTCCACCTCCGCCATTGCTCTCCTCGTTTCTATCTCTAGGTACATTGCGTTGTTCATTATTATATATGTTTCCTACACAGGAAATATGGAGATATGGCGCCGGCAAACTAGCACTACTGTTGCCATAGACGACCAGCGTCATCTCTCCTGCTTATAAAACCTTGTCATGTGCTTTTTCTTCTCCTCTTCTTTGTCCTGAAAACTCTAATTTTTCTAATGTGTTGAGAGTGCTGTGTGCACAATGCCACAATCACATGACAAGATTTAGGAATTCAAGAGGACAAAAACAAATTGAATGGACATCAGATTAAAATTTTCATGTCAAAATCAATAACCACAAATTTCATCAAATTCTATTAAAATCAAAATCTACTAAAAATTTGATTTCATCTACACTAGACATGGGGGCTAAATGTTTTCTGCCTTCCCCGTTTTGTAATATATTCAAAATTTTCGGAGGATTAGAATACATTTCTATAAAACAAAAGAGCAAAAGCATAAAGGGTAAAAATTTAAGAAGAGACGGAAAATGGGAAAAAAACATGCACCTAGCAGCACCTGTGAGCACAACCCTTAGTTGAAGACGGATTAGAATAAACCAATGTCAATGAAGATTGAACAAAAATATTAATTATGTGAAGAATAGTAACAAGAAGCTTCAGAATAGATTTATTATAATTGTCGACAAAGACACAAAACTCTTGAGCCGTTAGAATGAACCAGAGCCCCTCAAACGGGAAAACTCGCAAAGGAATGAAAACTTACTCATGCGCCACCGCCTGTCAAGTACCCAGTTCTGGGAATGACAACCAAACATACAAGGCAGAGTACCACAATGTACTATGTAAAATAACAGACCAACAAAACCGACAGCACAGAAAATAAAGTTATGCCATAGTTTATAACGATGAAGTTCCATTGCAATTGAACAAACATTACCATGAACGGTTCACTTGGCACCCTTCTTGGCAGCAGCTTTGGTCACCTTGGCACCGGATGGATCCTTCTTGTCCACATTCTTGATGACTCCAACAGCAACAGTCTGACGCATATCCCTAACAGCAAAACGACCAAGAGGTGGGTACTCAGAGAAAGTCTCCACCACCATTGGCTTGGTTGGAATCATCTTCACGATACCAGCATCACCATTCTTCAAAAACTTGGGCTCCTTCTCAAGCTCCTTACCAGATCGCCTGTCAATCTTTGTCTGGAGCTCAGCAAACTTAACAGCGATGTGTGAGGTGTGGCAGTCAAGCACTGGAGCATACCCATTTCCAATCTGACCAGGATGGTTCATGATGATGACCTGGGAGGTAAAGCTAGCAGCTCCCTTGGCAGGATCATCCTTGGAGTTGGAAGCCACGTAACCACGCTTGAGATCCTTGACAGCAACATTCTTGACATTGAATCCAACATTATCACCGGGGAGAGCCTCCTGAAGGGCTTCGTGGTGCATCTCAACAGACTTAACTTCAGTGGTCAAACCAGAGGGACCGAAAGTCACAACCATACCAGGCTTGAGGACACCAGTTTCCACACGACCGACCGGGACAGTACCAATACCACCAATCTTGTAGACATCCTGAAGTGGGAGACGAAGAGGCTTATCCGAGGGCCTCTTGGGCTCCTGAATCTGGTCGAGTGCTTCTAGCAGGGTTGGGCCCTTGTACCAGTCGAGGTTGGTGGACCTCTCAATCA
>CAIGRP010084388.1:0-19129 GCA_903798385.1 Fraxinus cuspidata
CAATTTTTTGCCTATATAAACACATATTTGGGCATTAGAAAAAACAACAAAAACGAAATTGTTTCTTCCTATTCAGTAAAAAATATTATACTCAATTTTACATATTTCTGGAATTTTGATAAAAGTTAAACAGTTATGGATTCCATAAAATATGTTATTAAAATTAATTGTTAACTTTAATTTAGATTAAAATTTAGATTTCAATTGATAACAAACATGATTTTATATAAAAAAAAAAAAATCTCAAAAACACACATCTGGGAATTAGAAAAAAACAACAAAAACGAAATTGTTTCTTCCTATTCAGTAAAAAATATTATACTCAATTTTACATATTTCTGAAATTTTGATAAAAGTTAAACAGTTATGGATTCCATAAAATATGTTATTAAAATTAATTGTTAACTTTAATTTAGATTAAAATTTAGATTTCAATTGATAACCAACATGATTTTATATAAAAAAAAAATCTCAAAAGTTAGAGGGTCACGTGACCCCCAGGATGATGAAGGCTTTAGTGTGGGTGTCTAACGGGGTCAGAATGCTTAATATTGGTGTTGGAATGATACTAAAGGAAAAACAACGTTTGATTGTAAAATTTGTAATTTCTTTTGTTAATATGCCTTTTACTTGTTAAAGGTATGAACAGTTTTGGAACTTGTATTAACAATGGTGGTATTGAAGAAGGTAAATGTTTAGTTGTGAAGGAAGGTTGTAAGCGTAGGCGTTGGATGTGGAAGAAGGAACGACAGGGGCCACAAATAGACGTTGACTAGTATAAAAAATTCCACCTAGATGAACTTGTTTGCTTTTCATTTTCTCTTTTTATTACTTTTTCTCTATGTTATAAATAACGTAGAAGTTATTGGATTGCTTTGATACCAATTTGTTGTAATAATATGCGAGAAAAGAAGATATGACACAATATGAAGTAATTGATCACAAACTCAAGAATAAAAAAATTTGTAGAGAAAATGAGAATTTACTAAAATATGGAGAAATAATACAATGATTTCGTATTTATAATTTGTCTAACTTAATTTAAAATATAATAAATAGCTAAATATATAAGGGATGTTTCAAACTCTTAAAATATAGTTATAGATGGAAAGAAATGCTCAAAATATGTCAAAACGCGAAAACGAGCCTAGTCTCGACGAGCTACCACTCGAGCTGTACAAAATTTCGAGTCACATCATAATTCTAACAAATTGTACATTGGCACGAATTCCACCGAAATGAGTAAATTTCAAAGATTCTCAATATGACACAATATGAAGTAATTGATCACAAACTCAAGAATAAAAAAATTTGTAGAGAAAATGAGAATTTACTAAAATATGGAAAAATAATACAATGATTTCGTATTTATAATTTGTCTAACTTAATTTAAAATATAATAAATAGCTAAATATATAAGGGATGTTTCAAACTCTTAAAATAGAGTTATAGATGGAAAGAAATGCTCAAAATATGTCAAAACGCGAAAACGAGCCTAGTCTTGACGAGCTACCACTCGAGCTGTACAAAATTTCGAGTCACATCATAATTCTAACAAATTGTACATTGGCACGAATTCCACCCAAATGAGTAAATTTCAAAGATTCTCAACCTTAATTCTAACAAACTTCACATTGACACGAATTCTATTCTAATGAGTAAATTTCAAAGATTCTCCATATGAAACCAAATTTCACTGCAATGAATAAACTTCAATTCTTCAACAAAAAATACAAACGAAATTCTCCATAAATAGGCATATTACTTGCAACTGAATACAATAGCCCTGCTGATAATGATGGCAAAGTGAAATTACCCAAAACGTGGGCTTTTTTACTGACTTTCAAGATTCCATCTTCAACAATGTATTTGTACCTTTTTTTTTAATCGAGAGTACTTAATGAGATAAAACCTCTTTTTAAATTTGAAACATGTCTAACTGTATCAATTGTTTTAATCGTCATATCAAACATTTTTATTTTAATCCGACTGTAATGCCCTGAAATCTTTTTCATTTTTTATATTTTTAATAAAAAATAGACTTGAAGTGTTACAAAAAATTTTCTTTATTTAATTGAAGCCAAAAATCACTTTTATTCAAATTTTGATATTTGATCGATATATTAATATTTGATAAACCAACAATCTAAGTGAAAATTTTCATATTAAATAAAATCTTGAAATACTACAATTTCAAACCATCGATGTAAATTTAACATTGAATTTCTAATGCTTGAACACTAAAAAAAAAAATACTAAATAACATGTACACAATTTAATATAAAGATGCTCTTCAAATAAAAATTTACAATTATAATTTCTAGAAATTTTACTTGGTGACCCCATAAGCGTCATTCGATCAATCTTTCATGCAACCACAAGACATGTTCTAATCTGATAAGTTATTATAAGAGTGAGTATTTTAAAAACTATTTAGTAAAAATACGTTCATATTTTTATTTAACATGATAACATAATATACTGATATTCTTAAATTTAGAGCAAACTGGTCGCGATATCAAATAACTAAAGGAATTTCTTAAGAATTCCTATATTCTGTAAGGTTTACATATTTGACATAACGGTCTATCTCAAATGATTTAACATAAAAATCGACATAAAGACCTTATAGTATTTCATCCCAAAATTTATATGAATATCAAGAAATAAGAATTTATCACTTTTCACTATGTATGCTTACCTCAATTAACACTAAATAAATTCAGAAATATAGCTTGTGAAATAAAATGATAATCCTTTTCCAAAAGTATGGGTGTGTGTAGACGTGCGAAATACCAATTTCTGTGTAAGGAAAGGAAAACTTCTCACCTCAGTACACATATTCACTTTACACCCAGGACACATAACTCAAGAAATTCAAATGTATTTTGATGTTAATAAAGTTTAATGGAGTTAATTACTATATCATTATCCTTGACTAATGAGCTAAATAGGTTTTAAATTATTAAATTTTAAATACCGTTTCATTTCCCTATGAATCCATGAACTATATATATATATATATATATATATATATATATATGTATATATATATATATATATATATATATATTGGATAATAATAATTTTTTATTAGAACAACTCGGACATGCTAGTTTGAATTTAATTTTTCTCAAGCCCAATTTATATTATTTAATACGAGCTACAAAATGAGTATAATATTTTGATATATTTTATCAACTTTTAGTCTTCTACGATACTTAAATATTCGATCCAAACCAAATTTACTACAAATTAAAAAAAAATATACACAAAAGAAATAAATCCCAATGCAAATAAATGAGTTAAACTTATTATTTTAACTTTTGGACTTTAGTACGACGAAATGCTAGATATTGACTATTTTATTTGCTAAATGACTAACATTATATTTAGGCTCATGCGAAAATAGTAAACAAAAATTCGAGGTGTTACACCTGCCAATACAAACTATCCTATAAGGTGTATTATTTCTCATTACTCCAACACCTTTTGGAATTGTTTTATACGTTGAAAATAAATTTTGATGAGGACACATGAAAAGTGAAAGTTGTATCAAGAATCTAATCCCCATCAGGTTTGAAGTTGTAATTAGAAATAAGTAAAATTTCTCCATCGCTGTGATAGTTTTCTACAATACCGACTTTCCCTAACATCTTTTATTGCTGATTTGCAGCCAATTTTTCTTTATTCTTTAACTTATAACGATCATTTATCAAGTTCCTTTTCTTCTTGCAATAATTATAAAATTTGAAGTTAAACTTTAATTTTCACTTTGTACAACCACCATCAACAACGAGATCATCTCCATGAATCTCATATCCAACAACATGCTCCATCTTCTCCTTTGAATATAGAGTATTATAAACTTCTACAATGGTAAGAGTATCATGACTATATAAGATTTTGCTTTTAAAAGACATATATGAAGCATGCAACGAACACAACAAAATCAAACTCAAATCTTCTTCATTATATTTAATCTCTTAGGTTTTTAAATCAGCGATGATTTCTTTAAAAATAGTTAGATAATCTTCAAGGGATGTACCTTCTGTTTTACGATGAGGATATAAACGCTGCTTCATATGTAATTTGCTAGTTAGACTCTTCGTTATACATAATTGCTCCAATTTTAACCATAATTCAACGACTAACTTTTCCTTCAAAACGTCCTGAAAATATTATTCTAAAGATGAAGATAAATTTGTAACAGGGCCTTTGATCCCTACGTTGTTTCTCTTTTTGATTCCAAGTTGTGGGCATTTTGTTAAATCCCAACAACACATCGTCAAAATCCATTTGAGTAAGTACTGTTTACATCTTTACATGCCACAACAAAAATCTTGTGCTGTTATCCAAAAGCAAAATATCATACTCCATGGTTGCCATATCAAAATCAAAATCTCCATACGAATAAAACCTTAGGTCTGATACTAATTATTATAAACAACGAATAAGATTCCAGATTGCACCAATACCAATTTGTTGTAATAATACGCAAGAGAAGAAAATATGGAATAATATGAAGTAATTGATCACAAACTTAAAAACAAAATAATTTGTGGAGGAAAAGAGAATTCACTAAAATATGGAGAAAGAATACAATGACTTTGTGTATATAATTTGTCTATCTTAAACTAAAATATAAAAGAAGAGCTAAATATATATAGGAGGGGTGTTCCAATGCCCTAAGAATAGAATTATAGATTGAAATTAATACTCAAAACATGAAAATGGGCCTAGGTCAGACGAGCCACTGCTCAAGCATCAGTGGGCACCAAGTGGGCAATGTTGTCGCCGCTCGAGCGCTAGGCGGCATCTCTCTGCACAAAATTTCTATGGCGTAGTTTGAGGGTGGGCTACCAGCCGCTAGAGGAAAAGCGTCCAATATTTCTCTATGGTCCATAGCTTGACCTCTTCAACTTCAATACAAATTTCAAACTCCCAATTGGGCTTTCAAATAGAATTTCAACTGAATTTGTCAAATAGATTTCGAATAGAAATCCAAAATAGCATTCCAAATAAGATTTTTCTTAAGTCGACTTTAATTAGAATTTCCAAGTATCTTCAAACTAAAATACGGGTCACACGCTAATTCTAACAATCTAAATGGATGTTGACCGATACAAATAATGTGTAATTTACCCACTGACATGTTCAATTAGAAATGTTAAGTGTAGCGAGTCGTTCATTGACTGGACTAGTCTATAAACAACTCGAGCTATCTCGACTCGGACTTGAGATGAGGCACGGATGGGATCTAAACAACGAAGAGTTGACTTACGAGCGAGCTTAGACGAGCCTATTAGATCGCCTAGCTATGCAATCTACACAATTTCATTTTACAACAATGCATAGTGCATTCAGTAACACACATACAATAGTAGGGTGCATCAAATTAGGGTCCTCAAATTTGAAAATTTATTTAGTTTTTTACCAGGTTCTATGAATTGAGATGAATGGTAAATCAATTTCATTACATTTGAGAATTCTTTACGAACTTTTTAATTTAGCACTATAATCTCCTTACCACTATAATTTGCATTTATTATACAGTTTTTTTTTTTTTGTTTCCATATATTTTTCTTCATTTTCAACTTTTCTTGTACTAATTATTTCTATTAGTTATTTTTATTCTTAAGTTTTAAATCAAATATATTATGGATTGCACTAGGTTCATGAACCCTGATGATGATGTTAACCAATTTTTGGAAATTTCGATACTCCATTTCTCAAGCATGTGATGTTCTAAATTCGAAAAATACTGATGATAATTTGGAATAAGCAATCTCTACAAAGGAGAAAGAAGGCAAAAGCTCATGAGTCTACTTCTGAATGATGAAAACACTTCACGAAAAGGAGACAAATTAGACTGAGAGTACAATGCTAAAACATATGGTAATAACTATGGACATGACTTCACTTGAAAATAAAAACTTTGCATTACCTAATAGAATAGGCATTACGAAAAATGCCTTGTTCATGTTGGGATTACTCAAATTTAATTTGGTTCATGCAAAAAAGGGACTTTATGCTTGTTCATGCAATCAGGATTTATAAATTAGAAATAGCACGAAAAGACATAGTAATGTTCGTACTCAGTGTTGAGTTGTCGCTATCTATAGTAGAAAGCGCGCACTTGAGGAAATTCATACAAACATGTCTTCACCCATATCTAATGTACACTACATAACGAAACTATTAATTTATACAGTATTAGAAAAGCAAAAATCATTGACAATTTAAGAAACTATGGCAGTGTCAATTCATTTACTCTTGATATGTGGTCCAAAAAAGAGATAAAAAAATCAATATAGTTAAGGTCATTGAACTTTCACATAATGCACAAAATATTTTCAATATTTTAATGGATGGACTTAGAGAATCTTGTTTGAAAGATAAAGTCTGCAGTTCCGCTTTTGATAATGCTAATGTTAACACTTATCTTATTGGAATATTGATTAACCAATTCCGTTCGAATTTTGATACAAAACTTTTCAAGTACATCGTGTTTGCCATATTTCTATTTTGATTGTACAAGATAACCTCAGAGGAACTATGCTAGAGAGGCCAAAAATCCTCCATTAACTAGCTACTTAGTTAACAGCACTCCCTGTGGAACTGGCAACACCCTACACATTACTTTTACACAAGAAAATGTCGTGGGTGTACACCATCCTCATTAGACGCATTAGTTGTAAGAGCTATTGTGGAAGGGAACGATTTGAAATGTATGTTGATGGATAACGAGTGCTCCGTCAACATCCTATTCGGGGCCATTTATGATAAAATATTGATAGACCATGTACTTACCCCCATGATTGCTCCCTTATATGGCTTCACCAATGCGAGTATCTTTCCTATGAGATAAATCACGCTAACAGTATAGATAGGATCGCCCCTTTAAGAGCTCATCATTTCATGGAGTTCCTTGTTATAGACCACATGTCAACATATCATGGTGATTTGGGATGATCAGCATTAAAGAAACTCTGGGCTGTTACATCAATCCACCATTTGTATATGAAATTCTCTACTAAAAAAGACATCGCCACCAATGAAAGCAATCATATGGGATCAAGAGAGTGCAATCTTAACTCTTTAAGGAAGGCTGAACTTCGGAATATTAATATGGTATTGATGGAAACTGAAATACCATATGCACCTGCAAAAAGGTTGACCTTTTAACATTGGGAAGATATCGAAATGGTAGATGCCCCATAGAAGGGACGACCTTTGAAGATGGGGCTATGGATAAATGTTTGGACCCTAGAATCATAGATTCTATTTCTCAAGCAACTTCGCTTAAAGAATTGGAGCTATTCCCTGTAGACCCACATGATCTTACAAAGATACTACAAATAGGGACAGAGTTAAATATGGAAGACGAACAGAAGCTCAAGTGCTTTTTACTCAAAAACCTGGACATGTTCGCTTGGAGGCATGAAGACATGGTGGGCATCAACCCTAGCATTAGTTGTCACCACCTCAATATTGATCCAAATTTCACTCTTCATAAGCAAAGAAGAAAGGCCCTTAACCTAGAAAGATATGGGGCTATGAGAGAACTGAAAAAATTGATATCTAATGGATTCATCATAAAGGCTATCTAATTGAAGTGGATTTCCAATTTGGTCTTAGTAAGAAAGTACAACGGCAAATGGGGGGTATGTGTAGACTTTTCTAACCATAATCAAGCCTGACCAAAGACAGTTTCCTACTTTCACAGATAGATCAACTTGTGGACTATACTACGGGTTATAAGCTATTAAGTTTCATGGATGCCTATTCAAGATATGATCAGATTTCCATGCACCCATTTGATAAGGAAACACCTCCTTCATCATAGATTGGGGATTCTATTGTTACAAAGTCATGTTGTTCGGCATGAAGAATGTCGACGCAACTTATTAGAGGCATGTCAACAGAATGTTTGCTGACTTTATTGACAAAACAATGGAAGTTTACGTGGATGGTATACTGGTAAAGAGATTCAGAACTGCAAACCATCTATAACACCTTGATTTAGCTTTCAAAATTTTAAGGATGTATGGGATGAGGCTAAACCCAATCAAATGTGCCTTAGCATTGCTTCTAGAAAGTTTTTGGGCTACATGGTCAACCAACGAGGCATATAGGCTAACTTTAAAAAGATCAAAGGTTTATTGGACATGAGGTCCCTTAGCAAACCTAAAGAGGTGCAATGTCTCACAGGTCGCCTGGTGGCTTTGAACATGTTCGTCTCAAAAGTCATCGACAAATTCCTTCCATTATTTAAAGTCTTCAAAGAAGGAAAGATGTTCCAATGGAAATAGGAGTGCGAGGAGGCTTTTCAAGAGTTGAAAAAGTATTTGGGACATGCCCCTCATCTAGAAGCCCAAAGAAGGAGAATCTTTATTACTGTACCTAGCTATTTTTGCAGAGGTTGTAAGTTCCCTAATTAAGAGAGAAAAATGCGAAACATACCTACCCATTTACTATGTAAGCAAAGATTTTTACCAGAAGAAACTCGTTACTCAGATATGGAAAAGCTCGTCCTCTCATTGGTTACTGTTTCCAGAAAGCTAAGGCTTTATTTCTAAACACAAAGCATACACGTGTTAAACAACTTCCCATTTAAACAGGTGATACAGAAGCCTGATGCCTCTGGAAGGATGATGAAATGGACCATAGAATTAAATGAATTTGACATTGTGTCAAACTAAGGACCTCTATGAAAGGCCAAATACTTGCTGATTTTATAGCAGAGTTTGCCAACGCTCTGGATGTCGAATGGCGATGGAGCCAGTAGATTCTCTTGCCTCGAACTTATATGTGGATTGTTCTTTCGGAGAAATAGGGTCGGGAACCAGAGTAGTATTGGTCAGCCCAAAGGGACACAAGCTCAACTGTGAGGTGAGATTTGAGTTTAAAGCTTCCAACAATGCAATTGAGTATGAGGCAGTATTGGTAATCCTCAGATTATCCAGAGAGATATAGGTGAAGAGGCTAATGGTAAACAATGACTCACAATTGGTGCTGAGCCAAGTGAATGATAACTTCTCTGCAAGGGATAGAAATATGGCGGCATACCTCAAAAAGTTCATGGATCTTCTACCAACTTTCGAGAAGTTTGAGCTGACTCAAATCTCATGAGCTGAAAATACCTATGGTAATGCTTTATCTAAACGAATAGTAGCAAAGACTCAGAACTACTTAAGGTTGTACCAATTGAACACCTTGCCAACCCCTCTATTTTTAAAGAAGAATAAGTTATGTGGATTGAAGCAACCCCATTTTGGATGCATCCAATTATCTCATTTATTAAAGATCAGATCCCACTAGAGGATAAGGAAGAAGCTAATAAACTTAGAAGGAATGCTACTTATTTTGTGCTTCAAGATGAGGTTCTATACAAAATAAGATTTTTATTGCTTCTTCTCCGATGTACTGGAGGAGATAAGACCAATTATGTACTTCACAAGGTGCATGAAGGAGTGGGTAGCAATCACACATGGCCAGGTACTCGTACACAAAATAATAAAGTAAGGATATTATTTTTCAACACTAAAGTAGGATGCGCTTAAGTTCGCAAGGAAATGTAACAAATGTCACTTCTCTGCCATGCAAAGGTAGCCCTTTCAGGAATTAGCCATTGTTTCAAGCCCCTGACCATTTGTGAAATAGGGAGTCAACCTCATAGGACCCCTGTCCAAAGGGAGAGGTCATGCTAGTTACGCTATTGTCGTCATTGATTACTTCACCAAATGGGTGGAAACTGAGCCACTGACAAAGATCACTGTGGCCAATACCTCCAATTTTATTTGGAAAAATATCAAATGTCAGTTTGGAATTTCCCATTCACTTGTATCTGAAAATGGGAGACAGTTTGACAACAAAAATGTTAAGGACTTGTGGGAAGAATTGTGGATCGAAAAGCACTTCTCGTTACCCCATCACCCCAAGTGATCGGTCAGGTCAAGGCAGTCAACAAAACCATCAAGCACGTCTTAAAAAAAGAAACTTGATGCATCAAAAGGAGCCTAGGTGGACGAGCTCCCCCAAGTGCTATGGGCAATTCGTACCACAAATTGAACCTCAACAGGAGAGACCCCATTTTCTATGACCTTTGATTATGAAGCTATGAGCCCTATCGAGGTAGGATTACTTTCACCTCGTCTCATTCATTTTAATGAGATATCAAATGACGAGTTGAGGAAGTGCGAACTGAATTTTCTTGAAGAAATGAGAGAAAATTCCCAAGAGAGGATTGCTACTTACAAGAAGAAGATGGCTTAGTAATGTCAAATAAAATAGAGGTCATTTCGAAGGGAAGACCTGTACTTAGGAGAATTTTCCTTTTTTCAAAAGAACCAGGTGTGGGGACACTTGGTCCCAACTAGGAAGTCCCCTATCGCATATCTAAGAAACTAAGGCGGGACCTACAAGATTGTGGATTTTGGTAGAAAAACAAAATCCCACCTTTGGAACGTCGAACACTTAAGAGTGCATTACTAGTAGGCTCATATTGTCAAGTTTGTGTGGATGGTCTTCTTCAACTTATGTAATTATACTATCAATAAAAATGCTTTTTACGTTCATAAACATGAAGTAAATCCCTTCTATGTGTGTTCCAAAAATCATAGCAGAAATCTTTGCACTAAAGAGTCACCTGTAAAGAAGATCTCCCACCTAAAAAAAATCCGAGCTTAAAGCTTGCGAGGTGGACATAAATGACAAACATACAACTTTGTAAAGTTATCAACAGACAAGATCCTACCATCTCTACATGAACAATTTTTGTTGGGGGTCAGAGTGTATGATAAATACAAACTTATTCAAAACTAATTGCAATGAGCCTATACGAATATTGGTTAAAAATATATTCACCTTTAATACACATGCTTTGCCAGATGGTGACCTTATTGATCCAGTCAATTGCTGCAAAAATTATCTCTGGTCATCATGTTATCTTATTTCAAAGAACCAGTGCATATGTTCAATTTTTAATGGTGCGGTATTATTAAGTTAATTGTGATCAAACTATTACATCTAGGTCGATCGGTTTATGTTATCCTTCGAGGTTCCACCACTTGTAAAAATTCAGAAAATGTTAGACAATCACAAAGGAGGAGGAACTTTTTATATACATGGAGCGAGCTAATTACAAGGTAGTACATGGAAAAAGAATAGAAGGAATAAAAAGCCTGAGTCAGCATGTTCATGAAAAAAAATAGAAGGAATAAAAAGCCTGAGTTTGCATGCTGGTATCATCCCGTTGAGGTTCCATCTGACCTTCCTCATGTTCTTCAACAAAGTCTTCAGCATCATCTGCAGGGGTGGATGGCTCTGCTAGAAGAAGCTCCTTCTTTATAGCAGCCAAGTCTATATGAGGGTATAGCACATTCATCCTTTTTAAAATTTCATCGTATCCGACCATCCCCTAGTACAAGCCGAGGCCATCAAACTCAACACTCTCATGGAAATGTTCCACATTATCGATCATTATTGCTTCCTCACTTAGCCGTTGTCTCAAATTGGCAACCTCAGCATTCAATTCACCTACTTGGGACTTCAACTCTCCATTCTCTTTATTTGCAGCCTCCAAGGTAGACGAAGTGATTTTCTATAAGTTGTAAGAGTTATCAACTTGCTTTGTCAAAGCATTCAATTCAGTGTTACAGAGGTAGACTTCCTTCTTCAACTCATTATTTTTTTTGGAAAGTGCCTTACCCTTGACTCTGCCTCAGCCTGCTTCACCTTGAAAGCTTCAATGGCCTTACTGATAGTAGATGCCTCAACCTTGACTTTATTCAATTCAACCTTTGCATCAGATGCCTTTTGAAGAAATTCTTTAATAAGCCTCTATAGTCTTCTCATGTCCATTTGGGTATTCAGAAAGAAGCATTGTGAGCGAGCTTACAGGGTAAGGCCAGCTTCTATCATATTCGTCGTGTCCAGGTTTTGGCGTATGAAGAGTAATTTTTATTCTAGTACTTATGATAAATTTTTGTAGCCCTTAGACCTCGACTGGAAGCATATCTATGATAGCTAGGGCAATCTCATCTAACTTTCATCCCAAAAAAATCTAAGCTTTTCCATCAGAAGGGCCCCATTTGCTGGCCTCCTTTACCATTTTCCTTTTGATGAGGTCACTCTCCTTCTCGTCCTGATCTTCAATATCAACTATTTTTATGGCAGACACGAGGGCTGCTAGAATGTGCTTCTTCACAAACTCATCTATGGTAGTCGACGCTTAGGAATAGGTAGAGGTTTGGTATTCTTTGTTATTGGCAGCCTTCTCTTTTGAGGCTTCTCCACTTAGGACTCCACCTTTTCTTTGCCTTTCTTCTCTAGGGGAGATAGAGGGTTTAGCTTAGACAAGCGAAACAACTCGTCTCTTTAATGTTCGTACGTTGGAGTACTTGTACTCAAGGATTTTTTTTTGGTTTTCGCCTCGTCGAGGCACCTCATAAATAACATATCGGGCTTAACATACTCATGTTTCTTATGTTGCTCTACAAAAAGAAAGATGCATTAAGTCTTCGTTCAAAACATAATGCCAAAGCACACAGGAATTACGAAGCTACTTATCCTTGGGGGCCATCAACGAATGAGTAAAGAACAGGGTTCGTTTGCCAACTATGTTCTTGAAATGCCTCTTCTCACGGGTAGCTCGTAAATAGCTTTGACAATAGCCCACTCAGATAACTCAAGCTTGTAGCAGTTGACTGCATCTGTATAAAAAGCAAGTTAATAATATAGCTCACGAAAATACAGCAATAAACATATAGCAAACAAAAACTCACTATATTTGTGGTATTGAGTCGGCATAGTTATCTCTGGAAACTTATCACCATCCACCATCTGACAACCACCCCCTCACCCAGAATCTAGACGACTTTCAATTCTTTATTGAGTTAGGTGTGCCCAAAATGAAAGGTAAATGCAGACCCTAGGGGTTCATACAATACCACCATTTACAATCCTCATCCCCTACTAGAGGCCCGAAGGTGGAAGAGGCTCTAGAAAACGTGGGGAACATATCTTTACCAAGAGTGACCTCCTTCTAAAGAAGGAAGACCTCTTCCAATTAGCTTTATGTGCTGGCCAGAAGCTGCCTAGGGGCTAGGTTATATTACCTAAGTATATACCTAAAGAAAAGGGTGTAGGGACAATTTCATTATAACACTCAGAATCGCCTTGCTCACAGCAATACAACCCTCCCTAAGAAAAATGATTGATCACTTGTCAGGTGTAGGGACGAAAATGTCTATGGTGTCTAGGATCATATAGCACTCCCTAAAGGTCTCTAATACACTCTATTCTATGGGACTCTCTTTCATCATCCACGCACTATGCAAGCCTCCCATAATCTCCATTATCTTCCTAGTAGGGATCAATGGAGGCAAGCCAGTCTGAATGCAAATGATCGCCATATCGACTTTATTAGAAGACCCTCATTTAGTATTCAGTTTCAATGAATAAGCCATTAGGCAGTTTCTTTTTAATCAAGTAATAAGAAAAACAAATGTGTTTGTTATTTATGCAACTCACAAACACACACAAAAGGAGGACAAATTACAAGCAGTCGCCAAAAAAGCTGTAAAGATGGCCAGAAATTGCAAATGATCTTTCTGGTATTTGAGGATGTTTTTCAAAGTAAAAATGTGAGAAATGGCTAAGTTTTTCCTTTCATAAACAAACAAAGATGAAGCTCTACCGTTGGATCAACTTTAATGAAATCCTAGGTGTACACCTATATTCCCATCCAGCACGTTAAAACCAAAAGGCACCAACTGAAATTTGAATCAACGACTCAAATTATTAAGTGCTAAGAACAGGCTTAAAGATAGTGTGGCCTCTGCCATTGTAACAAACTATCATCATTGCGCAATAAATGCGTATGCAATATACGTATTGAAAACCCGAAACTGCTCCACTTTCGTGCCTTAGAAACATGATATGTTTTCAAATCATTACGTCACACATCCCATTAGTTTCAATTACATCAACAGGCCCTTTTAACAAGGGCATATCTTTTGGCTTATTCAGTCTTATCACATGTTTCAACTACTTCAACAAGCTCACTCTCTTAACAAGGGCATCGACTTTGCTTTATTTAGCCTTACCAAAGGCTTCAACTACATTAACAAACTCGCCCTCTTAACATAGGCCTCACCTTTTCTTTATTTAGCCTTACCACAAGTTTTAACTACGTCAATAAGCTCACCCTCTTAACAAGAGTCTCACTATTGCTTAATTCAGCCTTACTACATGCTTCAACTAGTTTTGCGAACATCAAATTTTCTCCATCATGCAATATCAAGCAACAAATTCAAAGTCCATGCATTATATTAATAATCATCCATGGGCTCCAAGGATTATTGCTCAACACTACCTCTTTTCTCGCAAAAAGCACAAAAACAAGAAGTCCTCAACTTAAAAGTCCATCCATTAAATAATCATGCATGGACTTTGGGACATTATTACGCCTCATATTATAAGGCTCCAGAAATCCTACATGTCAAGTAAGCCTGAGGCTAGATACTCCACGTCGAACTACCGCTAAGCCGTTTGACTGAACTCGTGAATAGGCTGAGCCAATGTACAGATGTCAAACTCATTGGATATTGTCGACTTATAAGTGTATTTTATACACTTATTTGGACTTAAAATTTAGATATTTAATAGTACTTTTGAACAATTATAGCTTAATTTATTATATATTTCGTTTATTAGGTGAAACTAGATGAAATGAAGTGGGTTTGAAAGAAAAAAGTGAATTGACGAAAAAATAGACAATATTCAAAGTTTGGGAACTAAAGTATAAATACTCAAAGTTGTGTCACAGTTCACGATGAAGATTCGAAAATGCTATGAGTAAATTGAATACTTTAGAAGAATTCGATCGAATACTACAATAGTAATGAATCGTGATTGACAAATTAAAGGGGATCCATAGGTAAAATTGTAAGTCTTAGCACTCACATTCGTACTTTTAAAATCCAAATTCGATAAATTTTATACAATAGATTAATTGAATTTAGTTAGAGAGATTTAGACACCAATCACAAAATTATTCTTTGTTTTTTTATCAAATTAAAGTTATGAATAATTTAACAAATTGTTAGATAGTAGTCCTCGTGGGAATGATATCCTGACTCATCGGTCCACTATATTACTTGTTACGATCGTACACTTGCGGAATATAAAAATCGATAACAAGTTTTTGGCGTCGCTGTCAGATACTTTTTATTTAATATTGGTTTTAATTATTTCTTGCTTTTGTTTGATTTTTTTTTTCAATTGATCTACTTGTTTTTTCTTTACTCCATTTACAGGGAATTAAATTAAGCAAGAGGTCTAAATTTTACAATGATTGATCCCGACTTAAATGAAGGCGACATGGTCTTTGGAGTATTTCTCTTCAGACAAGAACTTAAAAAGTGGGGATAAGATCAACCTATTTTATTTGATAAGGATGACTTTCCGAAATGACTAAATATTAAATATATTGTTTATGAGGAAATTAAACTAACTTGTAAATATTGTGGGACATTGCATCTTGCAAAACATAACTTGTTATTGACGACTTTAGAGGAAGTAATGAAAGCTATATTGGATGATCCATATGAACAAGATGATGGCGGTGAAATAGTTACATGAGACATCGTCATACAAAAATATAAAAGGATTGAAGATCATGTAATTTCGGATGAGTCAAATAACATGCCAATGGAGGATCTCTTCATTATTCAATCCGAGAACCAACTAAAGAAGAAGAACGTGTAGAAATGAATAAATTAAACACGGAGGAGCAAAATGAATTAGTGATATTCAAAGAAAATGGAATTAGCATGCAGACCATTGAATTTGTAAATAAAGTCAATGAGGAAATTCAAGTATTCTTAGTTGAGTTTGAACTAGGCAATATTGGCAAGTCATACCATATTCAAATGGACAAAGTACTATTTTGGAGGACGTGTGAAGTATGGAACAAAGTCAAATTGAGCAAGTTAAAAAGGATCTCCAAAGCCATATTCAAAGTGTCATGAAGCACTTATGCAAAAGTCTAGAAAAAGACTTTAAATTAAGCGATTATTGGGAGGCAACCCAATTTCTTACCCTTTTATTAATTATGTTTTTTGTATTTGCATTGCATATAGTATATTAAAGTACAATAGTTTTAACCATGTTTCTATTTCAACCGGATGGTCATCATATCAATATTAAGTTTATTAAAAGAAAATCATATATTTGAGTCAAACATGGTAGGAAAGATATGTGGTACATTTCTCAAAGCTCTAAGGACGTCAAAAAAAAAATTGGTTATTATATACATCAAGTGTCTTTTAACTCTTATAATTATCTTCTTACATTCTTCAAAGATACATGGATATCAAGCAAGGGATAGCTTAGAAAAGAAATTAATGAACTGATTCAACAAGCCACCTCAAATATGTGCTATACTATACTTTAACACATTGAGGATAATGTCTATTTTAAGCTTGGGGGTGAAAAAAAATATTTGTATATTTCTACTTCTTTAATATATATAAAAAAATTAAAAATTAAAAATTAAAAAAAAAATATTTTTTTGTTTATTGTGTACTTGTGTGGGTTAGGTAGCCTTGCTGACAAATAAATTTGGAATTATGTATTAATTTATGAACTCTGGATATGTCACATACTTAGATTAATTGATTCTTATCCATGTAAAAATTGATACTATTTGCGCACATGAATTAAGTTTAGCATTATAAAGTAATGTGTTGATTCATATGTTTAATATGTTAAAATAGTAGAAGTTAGGTGCTAAATCCAAAAAATACTACAATATATATCTTTCAACCAAAATTAGATTAGTTTAAGGGTGATTTTACTATTGTAAAGAGATTTTAATATGAATGAGGATCCCGTGTGTGTAAATATGATATAAATTAGGTTAAAATCTTAAGTTTAGGGTCAATTTTTGAGAATGAGTGTTTAATGAGGGCATTACACTAATCATGGCAAAAAAAGAAAAGAGAGATAAAAGTTATCTCATTGTGAAACGTCTCTTCGTAGCCTTTATGACTCAAGTGATTAAACCTGCAAGAGTATCTAAAAATCTAATATCATATGTTCATCTGACTTGGGAGTCATCTGTTTAAAACTAGTTACAAGGATCATTTAAATAGCTTAATAGAGAGAAATCAGCACATAAGATTAAAAAATTATGCATTTATATACTCCATGCCTTGATTAACTTCCGACATTTATTTGAGAAAGTTAGATATTTGATAAGGGATTATTAGCATACTTAAGTCTTGGAAGTTGAAGTAATCAAAATTTGAGAATCCTTATTTGTTGAAATATTGATTTGTAATTAGTAAGATCCATCTAAAATAAAGGGAGTTGGTATAAAGATTCAGCCTTAAATCACACACTGAGAAGGGAGTAAAAAAAAAGAATAAGTTTGAGAGTGTGTGAATCTTACGTGTGATGAAAGTTAAATTTGACCATTGAGGGTCGAAAATCGAAATAACTTGGGAATTTATAGTGTTTTACTTTATTATTCACACACACACACACACACACACATTAGTTTTGTATTGGAAAAGTAGATATTGATTTTGGTAATGCGATCTTGAAGGTGTTTATAGATTTAATACAATGATTTCAATCTTAAGACAAAATGGCACGTTATCTAACCCAAACTTTTTGCATGTTTATGTGTTTGTTAAGTTAGGTTATGATTTTGTTTGAAGACAAACAAATGTTTAAGTTTGAGAGTGTTTGAGAGTGTATTTTATACATTTATTTAGACTTAAAATTATAGACATTTAATAGTTCTTTTGAACTCTTATAGCCTAATTTATTATATATTTCGTTTATTAGGTGAAACTCGATAAAATGAAGTGAATTTGAAAGAAAGAAGTAAAAATTGATGAAAAATGGGGGCAATATCCAAAGTTTTGGGACTAAAGTATGAATATTCAAAGTTGTGTCGAAGCTCACAATGAAGATTCGAGAATGTTAAGGGTAAATTGAATACTTAAAAGAATTCGATTAAATACTACAATAGTAATGGATCTTGTTTGGCGAATTAAAGGGGATCCATAGGTAAAATTGTAAGTTCTAACATCCACCTTCGTACTTTTAAAATCCAAATTCGATAAATTGTGTACATTATATTAATTTAAATTTAGTTAGAGTAATTTATACACCAATCACAAAATTATTATTGGTTTTCGATCGAATTAAAGTTAATCGTGGGAACGATATCCGGACTCATTGGTCCACTATATTACTTGTTATGATCCGTACACTTGCGAAATATAAAAATCGACAACATCGACCTCCACGGGAAAGAACCGAACTTGCATCATGGGAGGAAGCCACCAAAGGAGCTCAACACAAAATCTTCTCAGGCAATCCATGTCATGTGATTGTTATGAAAATCCCCTGCTACCGCCACCCTTTCCAGCTAAACATGTCAAGTCTAAAGCCGCAAGCTAGGTACAGTGGATAACAAAATGATATTAACATTTAATGCTCATGATCGATTGATGACTATGATAAGAGGCCATTGTCGTTAGGATGAGGCCACGTGTCCCTTCATCTAATGAGTCTTAATCATCCTCTTCTTTTATAAAAGCTCGAACTTGATGTCATTTAAGGATAATGCAAGTACAGACTCACAAGCTGTAATTTAGCTCTATCGCTGTTTAATATACTAGACCCTAAAGCCAACCCTTTTTTTACATGGGAGTTCACGTTTAAAACTCTTCCACACTCATATACACATTTTCTTGACTGATTTGACCATCGGATTGCACGTGCCCAACTCCACTACCATCGAAGGAGGTCACGTGTGGCTAACAATTTGTCCAAGTGTGCAGGAATTCGATTTGCGTAGACGTGAGAGGCATTAGTATCTGTTGATCACGTTGGAGGTGCAAAATTTGAGGTCAACAAAGATCATCTAACGAATTTTTTTCCTAGTACTATGAGAGACTAACTGGCTCCATTTCTTCAATATCTCCTAAAATAACAAAGCACAACTCCGGATAATAACCTATCACAAGTATTCTTGACTAATTTAAAATTAAATAAAACATAAAATTTCATTTTAAAATTATAAAATATAGGTACACATCATATC
>CAIGRP010084397.1:0-14810 GCA_903798385.1 Fraxinus cuspidata
CGGTACCAAACATTTCATTTAATTATAGATTTTGTCCAAACCTTTAATTTGTGTCATCCACGGTACCAAACTTTTTCTAAATGTCGCAGCCGAAATCCAAATGAATGGTTTCTGTTAGTTTGATTAGTTGACCAAATAATTGACTTTGATAATAATTTTGACTAATTTTAAAAGGTTAAAATGCTAACTTTACGTTTTTTATAATAAAATAATTAAAATTAAAAAACAAAAAATCAATTTCATCTCCTCCATCCACCCCACACATACCCACCCCAACCCCAACCCCAAAACCATCACCACCACTGCCATCTCCTCTACGCCACCACTACCATCTCCTCCACCATATTCAATTACTACACATTTACTTACCACCAACCAAGCGAATGAATTCTACTTTCTAAAATCAAATTTACAAATTAAAGGTAGTTTTCTACACAAATGGCGACCATGGGCTTGATAGATGCTTGCTTTACTTTTCTATACTGTACTGTGAGCAATGAACAAAACCCATAAAAATGAAGACTCAATAAGAAAATGTCTAGTCCTCCTTGCTTGATTCCCTTTACTATGAAGAAGAAAAATGGGGAGAATTTGAAGAAGGTGATGAAAATTCAACTTTAATGGAGAAAATTTGTCTCATTTTCCTAATATGTCAACCGAACAAGATTTGTTTTGGGAATCTAAACTTTCTTTTCTTCAAAGAAAATGATGCATTTATTGATGAAACGCATTCCTCTTTCTCTGCAGGCACGCACAGATTCAGTGAAATTGATCTTGAAAGTCAAAATTTCTTATGGGTTTTCAGCGTTGACTGCAATGCTTGCATTAAATTATCTTGAGAGGTTTCTTTGCAACATCCATTGTCAGAAAGAGGAGTCATGGATGATCCAAATTGTAATAGTGGTGGTGATGGTTTTGGGGTGGGGGTGTGTGGGGTGGATGGAGAAGATAAAGTTGATTTTTAATTTTAATTATTTGATTTTAGTTATTTTATTATAAAATATGTAAAGTTACCATTTTAACCTTTTAAAATTAGTCAAAATTATTATTAAAGTCAATTATTTGGTCAACTAATGGTTAAACTAATATAAACCATCCATTTGGATTTCAGCTGCAATATTTTGAAAATATTTGGTACTATGGATAACACAAACTAAAGGTTTGGGCAAAGTTTGTAATTAAATAAAAGATTTGGTACCGCTGTTGCAATTATCCCTAAAATAAATATAAAGAGAAAGTGTGAGTGTGTGTGTGTTTTTTTTTTTTTTTTTTGGGCAAAGATTTTATGTCTTCTTGTTTTCAGTTATGCCGCTGGGGACTGATTTTGCGATCATAATTAAAATTTGAGGATTAATTTTGCTCTTTTTAAGAGATTGAAGGATCAACTTGCTAATCTAGTATTCTGTTATGGACTAATTATGCAATTATCTCTACAAGTTAATTATAATTTTAAGGGGAAATTGTAACAAATTTTACCTTAACCTCTAATTTGTAACATCAAATATATCTCGAACCTTTGAAAAATTAACAGTTGGAGTCGAAAATGATGAAAACCGTGAGTTCTACCATTAGTAGACCTGAAAAATGGAAAAATTAGATACTTTGACTAATTTAAACGGTACAATTTTGTCAATCACATATTAATATTTGAAATAATTAAATTAAAACAAAAAAAAAAACCATCCACCCCACCCTACCCTACCCTACTCTACTCCCAAATCTTTCATCTTCTTCGACAACCCCATCCTCACACCCCCATTAGCTTTTAGCGAGCAAAAACTATTGCACCAGTACCGTCAAATCAAGCTCCGTTGACCTAGGCCAAGTTAGCGAGTTGACTGGACCGAGTTATAAGGCCTGCTTGCTTGGAGACTATAGAAGTTCTAGCATTCAGGTATTGCTTTGCTAGTGAATGTAGCTCATGTAGGCAGGAATTCATTCACCAATGAAAGCAAATACCCCAAGTACATTGTGCCTCTTGGATAGCACGTGCATTGAGCCACCCTGCCCTCTATAGCAGTCGGTGGTCTTGCCAAAGAGCTTGCTCATTACAACACACCCTTAGCTCAATTTGATGCCTCTTATGGTCGGCATTGATTGAGTTGTTTTTTTTTTTATTTTTGGGGTGGGAATGGGCGTGTTTTGGATTTTAATTTTAATTATTTTAAATATTAATGCGTGATTGACGAATTTGCCCAGTTAAAATTAGTCAAAGTATTCAATTTTTTTCATTTTTCAAGTTAACGAACGGTGGAACTCAAGATTTTCGTCATTTTGGATTCCATATGCTAATTTTTCAAAAGTTTAAGATTGTTGGTGACACAAATTGATGCAAAAAACCTAAAGGCTTGGGATAGTTGCTGCAATTTTCCTAATTTTAATTCATTATTACAATAGTAAAAGTAATCAAATTGCTAATAGGTCCAATTCTGTACCTAACATGGGATTTGATAAATAATGGACTACGGTGAATTAGTAAAATAATAAAAAGTCAAATACGATTAAGAATCAACTGGGCAAAAACCTTATCTTTTCTATTTTACACAAATCACTAAATTTTACACAAAATTAAAGAGTGGGTTAAAGATCGAAAAGAGAATTTTAAAAAATGTGTGATTATATGGAGAAAGTGAAAGACTAATACAATTCAGAGTTTGACTCGGCCCACCGATACCTCACAATAGGGGGTGGGTGGGATTAGAGTTTGACTCGGCCCACTGATACCTCACAATAGGGGGTGGGTGGGATTTGTTTGGTAATTTTTTATTACCATGGGTCCCGCAAGGAGTCCACTTCTGTAAAATTATTTTTTGTACATTTGACTTTGCTCTACATTTGAACCAACACATCAAATGAGGGTTAAATCATAAATGTAAAGAGTCTAGAAGCCCTTGATCCAAAGGTTGTAGCTTGCCACGTGTCACTGTCACAGGTAAGCCATTCATTGACTTTAAAATTATATTCTCATTTAAAATAAATCAACTTTTTTTTTTAACGAAAATTTCAGAATCGGCAAGACTTTCCCAAATTCTCACCACCTGCCATTCGTCTTTCTGGATTGACTCAATAACGAGATCACATTTTTATAGTATTATGAGGTGTAGTTCGAGTAGGATTAGGATGCAAACAATATCACATAAGTATCCTAGCACATTTTGGAAATTGAGTTGTAGATAAAGCATGGCTTCTTGGATAAAACATTGTAGGACTCTAAAAATAGTGTCTCGATGAGACTAGATCATCAAAGACATGAGTTCCTTATTACCTATAGATGAAGCATAATGTTAGGTTCTCGAACCTTCTCTTAGACTTATTACGAGATCGACAAGGTACAAAGGTCAGGGCATTGGAATGTATGAAGTGCTCATGTAATGACAATGGGGTTGAAGATGACGGAGGTTGGGGAGATGGATTGGACGAGAGAGTCTTAAAGCTAGCTTCAATAATTAGAATTGCATGTTCTCAAGGTAGTGCCCTCTATGTTGGAGGAAATGGATATCGAGCATTTTGACGTCTAAGGTCGAGTCTAGAGTTCACAATATTTGACCATGTCCCACTATTTTCCGTGATAAACATCAATGAATGAGATTGAAAATTTATGTCGCTCCTTTTCCTAAGATAAGAAGCAAAATTTGTTTGGGTCACAACATTTGGAGTCAACTATCTTTTTAAGTCCTCAACTTTCACTTAAATTACAAAAGTTCTTTTGAACAATCATGCTCTCACATATAAATAAGAAAAAAATAAATACATAATTAGAATACCAACCTTTCACCTTCATCTTTCCTTTCGATAATTAAAACGTCACATACGAAGGAAGTTACGCACTCTCCAATTCTATCAAGAAACTATTTTGTGTAGGTGAACGCGGTGATCGAAGGTCACGAGTTCGAATCCCCTGCCAACACTTCCTTGGTCTAACCAGTCGCACCGGACTTGACTAGTGCCGTTTATCTCTCCCGTGTAGTTTGCGGGTTACTGCATATGGTGCGAGGTTTACCCAGTGCGCACTCACGAATAGCGACTGCGGGTTCCTACGTCAACAAAAAAAAAAAAACTATTTTGAGGAAATTCACAAACACTTTTGTTAACAAACTTGAAATATACCCCATTTCTATTCTTAAAAATGATTACTCAATTTTTATAATTCTATATGAAATTCATCCTATTTTAATTAAACTCCAATTACAAGCTCCATCCTCTCGCCATTGCAAACACCACCAAACCATAAACATTCCCTTATTACAAATACCAACTCCACCATCACCACCCCTTCCCCATCACCACCACAATCGATGAAGTCACCATCGTCGCTAGCTTCTCTATGGTGATATTTTCGATCTAAAATTTTTATTACAATCTAGATCAAGCTTTGAAATATACCTTTTTTTTTTCGAATCTTTAATATAGTAAAAAATTTCATATATATTTAAATATAAAAATTGAGAAATTTGGGGACTTTTTTTTTTAAAGTCAATTTCACATATAGTTCACATTTTATTGCATAGTAGTATTTTTTGATTTTCATGTTTCTCAAATGGTTATCACTTCCTTACAGTTTTGACTTTTGGGTAGTACCAGTCGTGGATTTTCATTGAGAGCCTTGTTTGATTGTCTTCAACTTGCTTGAGTTTTGATTGAATTCTGATAATCTGAATTTTTATTTTGAAAAATGGTTTTGGCTTAAAATGAAAAAGATTTCTCATTTGATGGATTATTTTTTTTCAATCATTTTACACCAATATAATGGTTGTCATAATTTTTAACATAATGTCACATGACAGCCTATAATTGGACTGTTTAAAATATAGTCAACTTTTTCATCCAATCACATCATGCCAACACATATTCTGTCATTCTCTCTGTCATACATTTTCTAGCACACAAGCGTCATTCTATTTTCCCCCCTTACATTTTGGATGAATTATCATTTGGTATTTGACTGCCAATAAAGTGATTTGAGATCTAGTTAATCTTAATTGTTCATAATCAAGATTAATAATTTTTGTTCTAGTTGAGCATTAGTAGAATGCACTAATTTTTCTTGCATTTTTTGTATTGAACTTTGTAAATTTATTTGAGGGATTTGAATTCTAATTTGGTGCTGAACAAAATGATGTTGCAGTAATATATAAGTTACCATACAAATCATAAAATAATTGACACTAGATATGTTACCCTACAAAAAATGTAACATATATAGTAACACAAAATACTCTACAAATAAAATAGTGTTACTCAATAATGTTAATTTTTATTATAAATTTAAATATTGTAATATTACTCTACAATAACACGGTAACACATATGTTACCTTGACATGTAACCCGTAAAAATGTTGAATATTAATGGAAAATACAAATACTAATTTTGAATTAAAAATGTTATTTTTTTTTAAAGAAAATTATAAAACAATGTAAATTCTAAAATATTAATTTTAGATGAAAAGATATATTTTTCAAAAAAAATTGTAAAATGAGATACAAAAATAGGACATTTATCAATTATCTCAAGTGTTCTGCATCAAGTATCAAAATATGTAATGCATGTATATTGGCGACTATAATTTATGTGTAACTTTTTAGTTTTATTACTGAAAAAGTGAAAATGATTCAGCAACTCCAATTAAGTAATCATCTTTCATATTGAAAAATTTTACCCCAAGCAAATATTTGAGCTAATTCATTGTGTTCATTGTTCAATAACTCCACATCAAAATCTAACCTATTTCGGAGCCTGGACTAGCAATTTACTCAAATCTTTTTGCAGCCCAATTAATGATCTTGACCAAAAGCCCGGTACAAAGTTCACATACATATCACATATGTGATCTGATTTGGGCTTAGGATCAAACTCACATCCATAATACCGTCTAATGCAACATCTCGAACATGTCATAATTTTATATGGGGTCTGAGCGATAAGACTCGAGTTTCCTTCATAAACCCTACAGAGTTCTTTCCTTCTCGTTCTAGGGTGAGCTCCTCTGGGGCATATAGGGAAGCTCGCTCGGAGAACGAGTCTCACTCTTGGGGCCGTCCTCGTACACGCTCGGGTTGAATCTAGTATCTGATGACTACTAAACTACTATGATATGGGTGTCCTTATCAAAAGCCTGTCATCATTTATACGAAGAGATAAAGCCATGCAGGCCACCTAGTTAGTCTGAAATCTCAAACTCACACAAGGGTTTGTTGTACTTTGCACCATCAAAGAGTCAAATGTTATTAGTTGTGGTACCACTTTCTAGTTGAATTTCATATATACATATCCCCAAAAAGTTTTTGCAAGGACAACATGCACTAAATGAATGAAAAAGACAGTATGATTATATGATTTGCGTGCATGACAATGGTATTGAACTCTGGTTATGCAAGTTATACAAGTGTGAAATGTATCGAGTCACTCAACACGCTTTAAACGCGTCCAACATCTATAGCCGAGCCATAGGTCTAGTGGTCCATGTTGGCAGTGTCAGAAGTAGATATTTTAAGTTAGGGGACAATATCAAACTTACAAAAAAGCTGAGAAAATATTGAAGCTTTCGACATCTATGAAACAAATTACATAAATATAATCGCTGCGCAACATAAACTCAGTCAAATTCACAAAAATAACCACAGATTAGACATTAGAAAAGCAAATTGAGTTGTCCATTCTCAACTTTACCTATGCAACATACTCGTGTTCAAACTTTAAATTAAGCAGTTTTAATTTTAAATTTGTTGATATTAGTTAAGAACAGATGAATACATATATTTTTGTTTAACACTTTCTCCTTCTCATCAAGCTCTTCCACACGTTGTTTCTACTAACTAAGCATAATGAAAGGAAATTTAGCTTCACTCTACGTTGACGGCTTAGCTTAGGAATGGAAAAATTAACCTCTTACTTATTAATAATCAAAGTTTGATAAGGAAAATAAATAATTTACAAAAGCAATATATAGATTCTCCTAATCTTGAGTTCAAAACTTGTGTACTAGGTAATTTACTATGTAAAGATTAATTGTATTTCAATAGCTCCTATTTTTTTCTCATTTAAATAAGTACTTCTTGCATCAATTATCCTTCACATAATTATGAAACAAATCACATAAACAACTCAATCCAATTGAATTTGAGGCTTTAAAAAAAAAGTGGAAACTTTGTTGGTCAAGTGCCCCGCTATGCCCCATTGTGTGTCCGCCACTGAATGCTGGCCTATATATGCAATTTATGGAAAAAGAAAACCGTGCCAATTGTGTTAAAGGGTTAAATCTCAATCGGCATATAAAGATTTAAATTACCCCTCTTAACAATGTTAACTATTTATAATGAAACTCAAGTCTTAATACAATATCAAAGCTTATTAAACTCAAACGATCAATTTGATTTCGATCCTTCTAAAGTTCAAACAAGCATTCGAATTTCAAGACTGCTATACTCAAATGAGTTACCTTCTTTTGAGGCATGTGAAAGGATCTCACATCGATTAAAAATGAAAAGCTTAACTAATATATAAAAGCTTATGCTATCCTTCTTAATAAAGTTGGATGATATAAGCCTTGTCAGACCAATACAAACTCTGCGAGTTTCAAGTTCCGGCAAGTGATGAACATTATGGTAAGTTGATAACTAGACAACTAGGCTAAAATTTTGTGGCATGTCGATGTCACTTTTAATAAGAACTAGGGTATTGTCATTGTCATTATGGCATGGGTTAATTTCTTGGTGTCACTCGTGGCAGTGTCGTGGGCCTTATTTTATGTGTCTCCACAATTTATTTTTTCGCCTATCCGACATTAGAGTCATAGCCCTAATGCATCAGCTGTAGACTTGCCGACAATTGGCACCCCCATCCACTACAAGACAATATACCAAAGATATTAAGTGAAAAATGTGGTTCAAATTCTTGACACGTACGTGCGAGTTCGTCATTTGTTCTTGTTCACTCACTTAAAATAAAATAATTGTACGATCATAATATGTCCATACCATTTAGCTCGATCGTCTCAAATTATTGGTCTTTTGATGAATTTTACGTTAACTAACGAGATTCATGCATATACCGCGGCAAAATATAAATGTTTCTTTTACCGACATTTATTTTTGTACATAATTTAGACAAATGAAGAGTCGACTGCTATTTTGAACGCTAGAATAATTGTTATTATTTGATATAATATAAGAAAATCTAGAGCAATTTTCTTCTTGATTTGAAGTCGAACTAAATTTGATTATGGTAAAATTGCACTATAATCCCTAATGTATTTTTTATATATAGAAAATTGGTCCATGCTCTTTAAAAGCAAGCAAGTTAGGCCTTGAACTTTTGTTATAATTGAACAATAAGTTCTCAATCACAAAAACAATCGTAAGTTGAATCATATTGTGGTCCTCATCGAAATAACTACTTCAACCCAAGTTGAAAAGCAAAACCTAGCTTCATGAAATATATGAGAGTCACGTGATGATTTAAGATAATAGATATTTGTAGAGTACCGTCGTTAGAAATTATATCTTAACTAGAATGAGAGATACTTTTTTGTAGGATTTTGTCGTATATATTCAACTAGAATGAAAAGTTGAGAATCAACATGTTCCAATTACGATCAATTTCGTGGGCAACCAATTTGCGGGAAATGTTGTTCCATAATGGTACTAATTAAGGGAAAATGACATGATCAAGTTTGTTGCCTAAAGGGAAAAATAATATAATAGCATGAACATATTGACTCAAATTGTAAATTGAATTTATTTAATATGATTTTCTAAGATAAGAAGAATTTAACATATTATGTATCATGTGATATTCATACTTAAAACTTTTAAATATACAGTTTGCAATCATTCCTTTAAAAGTTCTCGTGAGTCGTGTTTGTTCTAAATTTATAACCTTTTGTCTTTTATTGAATATTTGATTAAGTCACGTAATGATAACGATTAACAATAGATATTATTGAATAGTATGAAAAGTAAAATTTTAATTTTTTTATTCTTTAATCACTTCTAAGATATATATTTTAAGAGACATTACTTACGCAAAATTAAAAATGAAAGACATTCAAATTACCACTTGTTAGAGATCATACCTTACTAATTTGATATAATCAAGTTAGCAGTGACATTAAATCGAATCTAAACCAAATCATAAAGGGGCACGACGAGTATTTGTTTATGTAGGTTTTTTTGTTCTTATTTGCTTTCGCGTTAAGATTTTTTGGTCAAATGGGTCCAATGACAAATGATTGGCTTTTTACAATTACTTACTTTTCGTAGAAAAACTTTTCGAAAAAGTTACAATGTTATTTAAATAAATTTAGAAAATAACTTCTTTATTGAAGAAGTAATTTTTCTACATTTTAAAAACAACGTCAAATGGGACCAAAATGGGATACAATTGGGAATATTGTTACAACCTTTTTTTTTTTTTTTAATTCGAAAAGTAAATCTTGATATCTTATTGTAATATTAATTTGACTAACATCAGAAAATCAATTAAATTTTGTTTTATGCCTCAAGTGCCCCAAAAGAAAAGCAAAGAAAAATTAAGATTTTTTGGTCAAATGGGTCCAATGACAAATGATTGGCTTTTTACAATTACTTACTTTTCGTAGAAAAAAAAAAAAAAAAAGTTACAATGTTATTTAAATAAATTTAGAAAATAACTTCTTTATTGAAGAAGTAATTTTTCTACATTTTAAAAACAACGTCAAATGGGACCAAAATGGGATACAATTGGGAATATTGTTACAACCAATTTTTTTTTTTAATTCGAAAAGTAAATCTTGATATCTTATTGTAATATTAATTTGACTAACATCAGAAAATCAATTAAATTTTGTTTTATGCCTCAAGTGCCCCAAAAGAAAAGCAAAGAAAAACATTATTCGTACTAGCTTACCTCATTTATCCTCATTTCCAATAAATATAACTTGTATTTTGTTTACACGTAATCAAACTTTTATTAAATATTAGAAGAGAGCGATGATTTTGTCTTATGTCGATTTTATCTATTACTGAACATGTTTTTATGACGAAATTGAATCCGTGTTTACTTTCCTGTGTGATAAATATTTCGCTAGGAACATTCCACCGGCTCTACGTCTTGGACTTCCCTCTTACTAATTTTCTTTATTATTATTTATGTGGATTCTATAGAGATAATTTTTTTATAAAAAGTAATTATTATTATTTTTTTGTTAAGATATTTATGTAGCATGCTATGTACAAGTCAATGGTTGTACATGGCACATTAACAAGTCGTTATCCTATATTACTTTAATTGATGGAATCTTGATAATAGTGAAATGTAATAATAAATTTTTTTTAATTTTATTTTCAAATAAATAATTTAGACATAAAAGTTTGGCTACTTGCCGACCTCTCTTCTTTCTTTCTTTTTTTTTTTTTTTTTTACGTAGGAACCCGCAACCACTACTCGTGAGTGCACACTGGGTAAACCTCACTCCATATGTAATAGCCCGCAACCTCTCTTCTTTCTAATCAGATGTAGGGTGGGGTTGGGGATTTAGAGCTTGTACCCTGTAATTATAAATGATAATGCAAATTTAGCTAAATTTCTTCTCTTCTTTTTTCCCTATAGGTTCATTAATAGGACACCTATAACTTGTGGGTAAGGGGGGAGTGGAAGAAAGTAGTAGTACGAAGGAATAAAAATAAGTTAGAATCTTATTTATATAAATTAATTTTTATCCAATATTGCGTAATGAAACCATCGATGCATTATAAATTTTATTAATTTAGATAAGTAAATGTACATTTTAGGGAAGATGACAAAAGCGGATTTCTTCCAAACAACATCGATAAGGGGACCATAACCTGGCCAAAGGACATTGATGTAAAACAAATTTATGAAAAATGCTTAAACATATTAAAATACAAGGATACGACGGGTGTTATAGAGTTCAAATTAGGCATTTTATAAGTCAACTTATTCAAATATGGCTAATGGTCGTTTTGTTTTCTTAAGGTATGATAAATATCATATAAATCCAATTGTTTTTCCTGAAATGAAATAAGGTGCATGTTTAACAATAGAGGCCACACAACTTGCCACCATTACCAACTCATTTGCATTGCACCAATGCTTTGATCCATCCCTTTCCTTCTATTGTTTGTTGTACCAAAACTTAGGTCCTTACAACTCATGTAATAATTTTGCATTTATGAATCTTGTCCTATATATGAGAACTGTATCATCCACAATTTAATTCCATATCATTTTTATTTATTTATATAAAATTGTGTAGGGAAATTATCAACATTAGGGTTTATAGTGTATCATCATATCAACCAACCACCATATCAGAATATTGTTTTGGATTGAGTTGTGAATTTTGATACATGTAATATATTATAAGAAATTATGGAATAAAATGTTGTTGAAAATTCACCTCAATGTAGTCTCTATATCTAAGCATATATTTATCGGGTAATATCGATTTTTGACCAAGAAAATAATTGCATTTTGCCTTCTAAAAGTGTTGGATATATAGAGCGATTGAACTCGATTAGTCCATGGTGAGGAATATCTCCTCTTTTCCCACGTAAGCACTTCCCCCACCCTACATCACGTGAAATATTATTGTCATCTAACTAATACATATGTAATTTTATAACACTAGCAATTATTAACATCTACGAGGACTCGCTGATGTTATTATCTACTTAAAGATTATTAAACTTCTTATATATTAAAATGTCAATTAGATGAATGTAATAGAGGCGAAGACGTTAAGATGAAAGTCCGAGTCTATTAGATTGAATAACATAAAAAATGAAAATGAACGACAAGTGAATGCAATACCAACTAAAGGTACACAACACATTTTCATTTTTCCCTAACCAAGATAATTAATTTGTCCTTGTGAATAATATCTTCTCTGACCAAATTAATGATAATATACTCTTAGAAGCTTAACAAAAGCCTTCTTGGATTTTATTTTTCTTTCGCGTAATTAGGGAAATATGTTATTCACATCCACTGCATCACTGAACTTTTTAATTAGGGTTATTGAATTTCAATTTAACTTAAATTTCAATACTCTATCATCTTCCATCACATATCATCCTCATACTGATATAAATTCTTTAGTTGACAGCCATATCATAATTGATTTTTCGCGTAATCGCTACCTGACACCTTAAAATTGAAAATAACAAAATAAAAATTACAGCACTGTTTTTAGATTAGTGAACTAATCGAAATTCTCTTTCTTCTACAATTATTTATTATATGTCAGTTGTGATACAGCCCGTCCCCAGCCCAATTCACCATTAAAAAAATAAAATAATTTTTTTTTGGCGTATTAAATTTTTTCTAGAATCGCCCCCCGGTGCTTTAGATAAACATATTTTAATTATTTCTTGTGGCCCTGCTTCTCCTTAATTAATAATTTTAAAACAATATAAGAGATAATGTCGGGGAATGATTAGTTGAATGATTTGATTAAAATAATTGAAGTAACAATAAATTAGGTAGATATTGTAGAATTTGGAGTTGGCACTAGCTTTCACTTAAATAAGCAACTTAAAAGTTAAATTAAAAGAGATTAGTGATAGAAACACGTGATTATGAATATAATCGTCCATGTTATAGATAAAAATAAGTAGAGAGAGATTACAAATAGCGGATTCGTAAAATTACTTAATGTTGGGTGACCTTATTTTTGAAACAATTAATTAAAAAATGCCCTTAATACGAAGGAATTTTCAATAACGTCATATTCAAAATTATAGTGGTAAAGATCCAATTAAGATATTCTTACCAAATTATAAATAATAATATTTATTTTGGGAATATTCTGCAATTATTGTTCTTTTTTGTCTTCAAATGTTTTGAAAATATCCATCAAAAGAGTAAGTCCAAGAAGCATAAAAGAACGAATTTCAATACTTTTTATAGTATCAAAGTCCAAAAGCATAAAATAATATTTCAATTTGTCTAAAGCTATCATGTTGTGGGACATGAATATCAATGCCGATGATAAATTATAAAAATTCACATCATTCAGTTAATAGAAAATCAATATTCTACTTATAAAGATTTGAACGACTCATTTTAACAAGATTAACTTTTTAAGAAAGAACTTTGAAACTCGGTATAAAAGTAAGGAATAAGCCAAATGGTCTATATTTCTAATTTGAGTTTTGCTACACGTACACGGGTACACGTCCCCCTCACAAGAGGGGGACCCACGATTATTTTAATCACCACCCCACCCCGTGAGGGGCGTACATTTAGCATTTTTCTTCTAATTTTATCAATATTTTCACCTCATTTAATTTTCAATTAATAAAATCAACGAATTCAAAAGGAAAAAAAGATGCATGGTGGAGATATATAAAGAGGATGAAAACAAACATGAATGGAAGACAAACCAAAAAGGGTTCATTAGAGGGTTACATGTAATGGGGTCATATTGTGATATGATTTATATAGTACAATGATTATAAATAATACAAATTGTGAAGCCGCGTTGCATAATAGGAAAATTGGTAGGTATGACGATGCATTATTAATTGAATGGTTAGTTTTATCAATTATGTATATAAGGTCGTCTTGTTAAACTTTTTTAGCATACCACCCGTGACGCCTTGCCTTTACAAGCTAGGCCTCGAGTCAAATTTGTTTCGATTTGCATCTTAAGGAAATTATTTATATTCACATTTATGTATGTGTGTATTGTTATGGCCATAAATTACTTCCTTGGTTCGTCCTTTTTTCTCGATGATGAAACTTGCAAGCACAACAAATGATTCATTTTGTAGAGTTGCATTTGGACTCTATTTAGAAACTGTTGACGCATAAAAATGAGGCTCAAATTAAATGGCCCAAAGATGGAAGCTTAGTTAAGAAATTCGAAGGATGAGCCCAAACGAGACCATGTAAAGTCTCAAGACAGTAGTACCCAAGACGGAGTCATATAGCGGGGACCCATTATCGCCCAAACCGACAAAACGCCCAAGGTCTGAGCGGGCGTCATCGCCCAAGATCCAAACGAGCATATCGCCTTTATTATTATTATTTAAAGCGACGGTTATTGAAACAGTTTATTCCATAATCTAAGAACTTCAATCAGGAACGGTTAAACGTCATGAATAATAGCAACGGTTAAGGACAGTTTTTTGGCAAATCATCCATTATGGAAGAAGTGGGTGGTTACAGGACAATAAGCATCAGTTATTGACAAGTCATCTATCATGGAGAAAGTGGGTGGTTACTGGGCGATAAACAGTTTTTCAATAGTTTATCAAATAACATTACAAGGAAAAACTGTTAAACAAGTATAAAAAGAAAAAGAGAACATAGAATAAAGTAGATCAAATCCAACTCTCAAACAGAGAACTACGCAATTTCGTTCATTATCCTTTTTTATCGCCAATTACTTTGTAAGTTCAGTGTGCTTGTGCCCCTTGTAGGCATTTCGCTTCTTGTAAACTATGATCTTTACAAATAAAGCACCTCTCGTTGGGACATTGTCTCGAGAGGTTGTTGTTCCTTACGCAATCATCTGAACCTTCTTCTAATTGTTAGCGAGGCCCGATTCTCCGCGTGAAACAATTTGGGACGCCCAGTGGGACACTTTGGTGTTTGAAGATACAAAAAGTGAAGTAATATACCTCAGAAAAACTTTGATAAGGAGCCAGCAAGACAATTAATAGTCCGGTCTATGGTCGAACGATATGAGGAATAGCAGAATACTCTACAGTTGGAAGGACAGAGTCCATGACGAAATTGAATCCTCTAACCATGCATGCACTGTTTGGTAAACTCACACAAGATGTCGTTGAACAGGTAAATTT